>ML791009.1:163054-182469 GCA_009831015.1 Picea engelmannii | reverse complement strand
TATATAAGTATGATAATGTTCCATGTGGTAGTGTTTCCCAGTAAGTGGGTTGGTGGTCGGGGATGTTACATTACTCATTTTGTCTTCTCTCATATTTTCTATTGTTCATTGTGAGATTAATTAGCTCTGAGTGATTTACTAGTAATTAGTTTTAGAGGTGAGGCTCCTATTTGAGCCTCACCTCCCAAGTACTTCATTTACATGTTTTTGTCCATGATTTTTTTTCATGCAATATTGGCATGTCTAAGATCTTCCTCTCTCGGCATTCAAGCCATCCATATCTCAGCCCTCGAGATCTGGATCAGACACGTTAAGTGTCAATCAATTCTATGGCCAGATCCCTCTCTACATCGTCAATCTTCTATTTGAATGGATGGTTTCATCTACATCATGCATCAAACTGTTGGGACTTCATTTCTTAACCTGTGTGCTCTCACTATCCCAATCATATAAGGATATACGACTGGTATGGATTTGGATTGATGATCAATATGGGTTGTCATTTTGGTGTGGTTCTCTCCCAGATCTAATCATAGTCGGTCAAACCTAGCCACGCAAATGAGTGGATTGGTACTCAATCAATGATCATGATTACTCTTCCTCTTGATCCAAGGGTAGAAAAAATTCCCCAATGAAATGATGCATATCGTTTTGTGATCAACGATCGAGGCTACACTTTAATCCCACTTCCTTGCATAATAGAATTTCAATCTAACACTCAGTATGGATCTTGATAGGGATCTAATGGTTGTTGTTTCTTCTCTATATATAATCTGTATTTATGAGAGGAACAAAATGAAAAAACAGAATTATAATATTAACACAAAGGCACAGTGAATAATAATAGAGATACAGTAAAACTTGACTTCTGTTGAATAAAAAATATGTTGAAACTGTAAAATGCAGATTGAAGACAAGCTTGCTAGAATGGTGGCAACTTATCTCTGAGAAGAGGTGTGATGGCTACGTTCATTTGCAAGAAGATGAGTAAAATGAGGCTCTGAAGGAATTTTTACAATAAACATGAATTCCAAAACCCTAGACATAAAAAAACCTAACTCTAAGAGATGAAGTGACAAAAGTCATGTGGGCCCCATTGGGGTAAGTTAGTACATCAATTTCTCGGGGTCATAACTTTTGCATATAACCTCTGTTTAGGGCGCATGATAGCTCATTGGAAAGGTATTAAAGAGGAGATTCATTTAAGGGGCTCAACAAAATCCTTTGGCTATCATTAAGTTTTCTGATCGTGAAAAAATGTCGTTTAGGCCCTCAAAATGGCCCCGGAAGTTTGAGACTAGAAAAACTGCTAAAAATAGTAAGTTACCAAAAAAATGTTTTGAGCCAGTTGGAATAGGTGGGTGGCCACCGAGATCCTCCTGCATAAATCCTCCCCCTTTAGGAAGCAATGGTCTCCATTTCATTGATTTCCCCCATCAGATGAGGAAATTTCTGATGAATTTGGTCCCGGGTGAGCCACTTTCCTTGGTGCAAGAGTTGCCCTGCTTTGACAACCCAATAAATTTGGATCCTCTGCTAGTGAGTTCCCTTGACTTGTGTATCCATGATATGATCAATGGATTCTTGTTCCATGCATGCAGGGTTGATCTCTATTGGTGTCAATTATCCTGCTATCTTTGAGGTGTCCAATAATGGTTGAAAATAGGGCCAAAGGAGGTCCACATTGAACATTGGGTGCAAGCCTAGGAAGGGGAGAATGTTGAGTTCAAAATAATTATCACCCACAGCCTTGGTGATGGTTTAAGGTCCATAACAAAGTGGATGAATCTTTCGATGAGGCCCTGTAAGGCATTCCTTCTACAAGTGCAACCAAAATTTGTCTCCCACTTGAAACTGGTGTGGCACTCAATGTTGATTATGGCATTGCTTTTACTTGGCATTGGACTTCTATAAAATATCATGAACCTATTGGTGGATGTGCTAGATTCCCTCAATGAATAGGGTGGCTTTGTTAGCTTTAGTTGGAGCATGCGATGAGTCTACCTGGGTGGAAGCAAGGGGTAGTGTAACATCCATGGGACCTAATGGTTGAAATCCCAACCCCACCTGAAAGGGGTTGTAGCCAGTTGAGATATGTATGGCTCTATTGTAGTTTTTTTAAACATAGGGAAGACTCTCATCCATTTTTGCGGGGGTTCTTGGAATTATACATGCGCAGGATGTGCACGATCATCCGGTTGATGACCTCAATTTGGCCATCTATATGGGCGTGGAAGGAAGTGGATTTGGTGAGCTTGGTGTCCAGCAATGACTAGAGGCTCGACCAAAAGGTGTTGAGGAACCATCTATCCTGATCTAAGATAATGGTTTGTGGGATCCCAAAGTGTACCCACACTCGTTCAAAGAAGATCTTGGTAGTGGCCTCCACTATGATTCTCTTCTTCCAGGTGGCTATAATCGCCATCTTGGAAAAGCGATCAACAACCACAAAAACACATTCATTTCCTTGATTGGTGGATGAAAGGCCTGTCAAGAGTCCATTGAGATGGATTCCCAAGGCCTGTCAGGAGTAGGCAGAGGAGTGTACAGGCCTTGTTTCTCAATGGCCGGTTTGGAAATAGTGTAGGTGGTGTAGGACCGGATATACTTGTTGACATCCTGTCAAAGTTTCAACTAGTAGAAATGTCACTGCAACACTGCCACTGTCTTTTTCACATTGAAGTGTCATGCCACCCGATTGTAGTGGGCTTCCCAAATCAGCTTCGCTCACTCGCTTGATGGAATGCGGAGATGGCCCAGATGGCACAACATATTTTCCTGAAGATAGAAATTAGGGACAATTGTGTTTGCACCCAACATCTGGTAGGTGTTGGAGAAGTCGAGATTTGTCTCATAGAGGTGGGGCCATCTGGATGTCTCGTGGCCACAAGAGTCTAGCACCGTGGTGAGTGCCACGACTGGAGGTCGGTTGAGGCAATCAACGACTTAGTTGGTACTTCATGTTTTATACTTGATGTTGAGGTGGAACTACTGCAAATATGAGGACCACCTCTAATGGTGATCATTATGAAATTTTCCTTGTGTCTACATGAACTGCAACAACTTATGATCAATGTGGATGGCCATCTCCTTCCCAAGAATGTAATGCCTCCACTAGCAACTCTCTTGCAAAATGGAGTACATTTCTTTGTCATAAGTAGGGTACTTACATATGACATCTGATAGTGTCTCACCATGATAGTCCACGGGATGGTCGTGTTGAGTGAGGATTGCACCCACAACATAGTCTGGAGCATCTATCTCGATCTCAAAGGGTTGTTGCATGTCAAGTAATGAAAGCACTAGGTTGAAGACAAGAACTACTTCAGATAATCAAACACTTGTTGTTGGGACAGGCCCCACACAAATGTGTACTTACCACAACCCTTGGTTACTTGGTTGAGGGCCCATGCAATATGAGAGAATCCCAACATGAACCTGTGATAGAAATTGGAAAGGCCAAAGAAGATCTGAAGCTGAGTGAGTTTGGTTGGGGCTGGCCAGTCATAGATGACTTGGATCTTGGTTGGATCTACATGCACACCATGTGTATAAACAATGTAGCCTAGTTACTAGACCATGTCCACGTTGAAGGAACATTTTTCCAAGTTGGCATATAGCTTGTGTTGCCGCAAAGTGTGCAGAACCTGTTGAATATTTTGTATGTGTTCCACCCAAGTGTTGTTGTAGATGAGGATGTCATCTAGATACACCACTGCAAAAGATTCAGTGAAAGGCTGCAAGATATCGTCCATCATCCTCATGAAAGTTGTTGGGGCATTTGTCAAACCAAAGGGCATGACTGTAATATTCCATATATAAAAAGTATGCAGAACATAAATAAATAGCTAGAAATGGCATATGAACAACAATATAACCATAACAACACCACGATAATACCAAAATGATAACACAATAACACCAAAAATAGCACTTTGATTACCGAGAGCAATGTTCACTTGCCTCTTCGAGGGGGCAACCTCCAACAGAGCAGATCTCTATTACAATAATATCCAAGACAAAATTTATCATACCCTCGACTCCTATTTATACTAAATATGTCTATCAAAAGAACCATCTAGAGGAAGATCCTTCTAGAAGTGGAAGCTTCTATTAGGTCTTCTTACATTGGAATTATTCTTCCTTATTGCAAGGCCTTATTAATATTGACCTTTATTACATGGAAATATAGTATTCTACCTACATGAGGGGTTAGGTCCCTAACATGTCCTCCCCCTTAAAAATAGCCTTGTCCTCAAGGCTTGAGATGGGGAAATTGTTGCAGAATGGTAGTTGGTTCTCAAGTGGCATCTATTGGAGTTGTATCTTTCCACTGGAATAACACTTCCTTGATCATTCATTGACGCAATCGACACTCACGCTGGTCCAAAATTGCTTGTGGTTGTATCCAAATGGAGCCTTCTTCGTCCAACTCAGGAAGGTTGGTTTGAGTTTGGAACTTACTTCCAATCACCTTCTTTAAGCAGGAAACATGAAAAACATGATGGATCTTAGAATGACTGGGCAAAGCTAACTGATAGGCCACCTGTCCCACACACTTGAGAACAGTATAAGGACCATAAAATTTGGGCACTAGTTTCTGACAATGGTCATCCTTGAGGGAAGTTTGCTTGTAAGATTGCAGTTGAAGAAACACATGATCCCCTTTTGAAAATTGAAATTCAGAGCGACCTTGATCTTCTTGTTGTTTCATGTGATTCTGGGCCATGACCAAATTCTCTTTGAGGGTACAGAGAATAGCTTCTCAAACTATAAGTGTTTGGTCAACTGCCTGGATCTTCAAGACACTAGGAAAATATGAGAGGACTGAAGGTGGATTTTTTCCATATACTGCTTCAAAATGATTCATGCACGTAGTTGTATGGTACGAAGGGTTGTACCACCATTGTTACGAGGAAAATATCTCTATGGCTAGGGTGAAACACAACAGACAGGAGTGATTGTAGAAATCGACTCAATTCCAACATATGCTATATAAATTAATGTGCAAAGGAGGTAAGAAAGATACCTACCTCATTCAAACGTTTGCTGATGTTCATCGTTGATCACTTTGACCCAAAATTTTATACCTGCAACAAGTTCTCAACAAACAAGCAAAGCAAGCATATAGTGATAATATAACAGGTTAGCACATTAGATAGCATAATCTATTAATATTCAAAACAAACATGCTCATGGATCATAACACGTATATTTGTAAGATATCAATTGGACAGGAAAGAAGTATTTCTATTAATAAATGATCAACAGAAGTGAAAACATTATGGACTTATGTATCAACATAGTTCAGAACTGAGAAACCGAGTTCCTTCCAACTAGGTCTCCACCACTTCAATCCTCCACAAAAGGAAAGCTCATATAAGGGAGACAAAGAGTTTCTCCATCAATAAGGGAAGAGTCTGGGAGATGAACATTGTGTCCAGACTTAAAGGAAAAAGGGATGCAAACTCAATAATGAAGTAATAATTTCTCTAGAGTAACTTTGATCTCAAAGTTGAATTCTCTCTTTTCCATAGCTCAGAATTGGCTTCTTTATAGCTTTCAAAATGCAACTGAAAGGCCGAGTCATAATGTTTCTAGTATATGGAAGGCCAAGGATCAGAGATCTTCTATCGTGACATGGAAACTCAACATTTATTTTTTATTTTTTGGCACAAATCCCGATGTATGCGGGTTGTAGTGGAGCAACCAGTGTATATGCATGTTGTATAACTTGCAAGGTGTGTTCAAGTGGAAAAATATTTATTTTTGTCTCTGGATTCATTAATCGAGGAAAGTAAATCTGCATAGGGAAATGGAGTAATGCCCTCTCTTCAATATTGCATAGGGTGAGGAAAATCTTGTTCTAATGATGCCCCCTAATATGTGAGGTCAGAGGAGTATTTGTGATGGTCAAAATACATTATAAATAACCTAGAAGTGGAGTGGTAGAGAACCAGCTAGAAAAACTTGATTGATCATTACATTATGTATTGACTTTGCATACATGGCTGCTAAAAATACACTGCAGATCCATGTGAAAAATACACCAAAAAGTGTCTGTGGCCATAAAATAGGAAAATACAAATGCGGTTACATGTCAATAGTTGTCATAGTCACGAACAAGGCCCAATAAATCCAGTCTAAAAAACAATCTGAAGATATTTGTATACCATGGAGTACAATCTGATCTCCCATGATTATTGAAGTCATATAGGTACTGTTCCAGTGAAAAGGAAGCAACATCTCAGGAAAACTATGGCCACATAATGATGTCTTCAAGTCTTCTACACAATTCACCAAAGGTGTAAGTCTACATCATGTGAATAAAGGAGTTGAGGTTGAACATAATGAGACATCGTTTGATTACCGGTTATTGATGTATACCATTAAAAAATGCGAGACAACCCACTGATAATGAAAGTAGATATCAAGGCACTGAGTGCATTCTTACAGGTGTGAATAGAGGACTTGGTGTCAAACACTTGAATAATCCATCGATCGGGATATATTGATGTATTCCCAACTATCGATGGCGAGAGATCCTGCCACTAATGACTACAAACCTTGAGGTACTCATAAGACTCTAGATTTTGTTTCTAGATAATGGGTTGTTGTCGATGGAAAGAGATCCACTGAAAGGAGAGAATTAAGTCATCTCTCATCAGTCAACACAAGGTACAAAGTAGGAGCTTCATGATTTGGTGGGAATCATATGAAGAATGAGTTCACGAACCAACAACCCTGTGCGTTTTTCGTGTGTGCCAAGTGCAAGAGGTACATGAAAAAGACTCTTTGAATATAATCCAATGATGAAAAATGCTGACAAAGGATAGTAAACCACCAATAAGGCTAATGGAATCCAAGGCATTGCATGAAACCCAATGTGTGAATAGATGTATTGCCGTCGAACATAAGGGAAACCACCCAGTCAACTACCAATGATGAAAAGTTGACTGTTGGGTTCAAGGTTACCTACCAATGATGAAATTAGGACCAGGGTGCATGATAGGACTAAAGTATCATGTGATTCTGAGACAAACTGAGGGTATGGACGACATGAAAATTCAAGAGTTCTGAGGAGTGGCTGACGCAGGTTGATAGACTTCCTTTGAACAAGAGCATGACACATATGGTGAACTTTGGAAGCATAGACCCAAAGATACAACTATGAGATGCAGGAGGCATCAATGAATTTCTCTATAGGGACTAGAAGAGTAACCAGTCGGTAGAGAAGGATCTGTAATGATTTTAGCTTCCTAAGGACATGCTAATCCCAAAATTATGAGGAATGGACTCAAATATAATATAGTACTCCCTTCCCATCCGTCCTTTTTTTGTTTTTTCATCACAAACGAATGTTATGATACAGAGGAGGAAACGAGTGTCGCAAGTAAGAAAAACTAGTTCCATTAGTGGAACGTACCTATGCTCAATGCAGGGAAGTGCATGCGGGAGATGGACACTCGGGGGATGTTCCCTCTTACGTATAGGGTGTGAAATTGTGAAGGATATAAACAAGGCTCTGCTTGGTTGAGGATGCAAAACTACTGAGGCAAACGGTTTATAATGCAAAGCGAGAACTAGCTATAGGCTCAATACTGCAAGCAGGGGCATGAGATGAAATCACAACTTAATGCCAAAAAATGCCCTTTGTTTATGTCTTTTAGTCTGCTTGGTGTAAAAAAGGGTAAACTTGTGCCAAGTAGACATCTTTTCAAATCCAATTTATGAGTGTGAAAATGACAGGTTCACTCGGTGATATTTTCTATTTTTGATAACGAGTCGGAAAAGATATTAACTAAGACTCATGACCTTTCAAATCCAATTTAACGAGTGTGAAAGGTACAAATCACTCGGCAATATTTTCACTTTTTAAAGACGAGACAGAAAAGAGATTAAATTAACTTGTTTGGGAGATTCTAGGCGGCAAGTCATGGGGGAGGCCAAGGCTCCTGTGGTGGACTTCTATGGAATGTCAGTATCTTACGAAGAACCGACACAAGCTTTGGAAAAAAAAAAATTCTCCAAGTCAAGGAGGATAAAGTACTAACAGATGTTATCATCTTCATGATATATCAGATAATGTCTCTTCCTGGAAATGACATAGGCAGATGCATTGGATAACCCACAAGACCACCCCAATCAAAGGGAATCTCTTCGAGACTTCGAGGGAGAGAAATTGGGAAGTGTACAACTCTCTCTTGTTCAAAAGGTGCAATACTAGAAATGCTAAGGACATGGCATAGAAGGTATAGAACCATAACCAAAAGAGCGGGATCAACCGAAAATTGCATCGGCATGACCGCTTCCTTATACTTGTCACTCTCCAAGAGAAGAGTGGGTTTGATCGAAGATTGCATCGACACGACCAATTCCTCAACCATTGGTTGAAAAGGATGCAGGAAAACAAGGTCAAGAGGTGAGTCACCCCAAAAAACAGGAGTGTTGTCGGTCAAAAATTGCATCAACGAGATTGTTGGTTGAACAAGATGCGAGACAACAAGGTCAAGAGATGCATCACCCCCAAACATAGGAGAGGTGTCAGTCAAAGATTGCATCGACATGACCACAGGTTGAACGGGATGTGAGACAACAAGGTCAAAGGATGCATCAACCCCTAAAGTAAAAGGTGTGTCAACCGAAGATTGCATCGGCATGACTATTGTATCAACCAAAGAAGGAACAGAGAGTTGTGAAACCATAGACGTCTCAGAACCCGAAGGGCCCTCAAGTGAGAACCAAGCTTTCGGTATCCCGACAGTCACAAGACAAAAACGAGTAAGGTGACTTCCTTCACAAGTCCTGCAAAGGAATCTAGGCTTACGTCCGAGATGTCTAGGCTTCTCAATCATATGAATTCCCCTATCATGACTTGCAGTGGCTGGTGACATGCTCCCAGCATGACTTGCAGAGGCTAGTAGCAACTCTCCAACATGACTTCCAGAGGCTAGTAGAAAATATCCAACATGAATAGCAGAGGTTGGTGATGAATCCCCAACATGACTAGTAGAGGTTGGTGATGTATGTGTAGTGTGACTAGCAGTGACCAGACATGTGCCCCCAGCATGACTTGCAGCGGTTGGTTGCAAGTCTTCAACATGACTTGCAGAGGTTGTTGACCAATCTCCAACATGACTAGTAGAGGTTGGTGATATGATGCCAGTATGACTTGCAGTGACTGGACTCATTACAGTGATTGATTGAGGCATTTGAGACCAAAGTCCAGGGAAAGATTGATTTTGAGGAATTGCAAGCAAGGAAGGATCTTGGTTTACACCATGTCCTTGTCTGGAAGGATAGTATCCTCCTCCATACTGATTCATAAAGGGTTTTAAGGGCATTGACACTGAGGAAGCTTCTTGCAAAGGGAAAGCAACATGACAAGGGTTACTCATGTGAATATATATGTTGCCCCCAGACAAAGGAATTCCGTGAGGGGGGTTTCCCATACTATAAAAATAACTCCCCTCAGATGAAACACCAGAGGACAGATGGAGGTCAGCCATGGGAAAAGTGTTCATAGGAATCAACATGGTGGAAAAAGGATAAATGGACGGAGTGTAATAAGTAGAATAATTGCTTATTTGGGCATTTACTTCTCGCATAGTGGATTCGTAAGAAGTAAGATTCCAACCTCCTACCATAAAAGGTGTTTAAAGGATATGACTCCCACCAAATGGAGAGGGAGAATAAGGAGGCATCATGCCCCCAGACCTAAAAATTGTAATCACATAGGGAGGCGAGATAGAGGATGGCAAGTGTGAAGACATATTGAGCATACCATGAGAAAAATGATTAGAGACCCAAAGCATTGACTGAGTATTATAATTTTTCATACCATAATGTGAAGCGGGTGGATAGTAGTAAACAAGGGAGCAAAAGGAACTCCACTATCCATGATAATGAAGACTTAGTATAGACTCCTAAGGCCAACTAGTAATCAAAGAGCACATCAAAAGTCAAACGGCCAAAATGCATATAAATGGGCAAAAGTGGATGAGTGGCCTCCCTCCCTAAAGAAGGTATGTCTCATCCAAGAGGGACCTGAGACTCCCTGCTAAATATCGGAGGTAACATAATCAGTTATAGGGGCCCTTGTGGGCTTAACAACCAGTCAGTCAAATCCCCCCGGAGATGTAATCCTCCATAAAGGTTGTGTGATATCCGACCCAGGGTACCTGCAGAATAACCCCTGCAAGTAACCTATGAGATACCTAAGTCAAGCAACTAATAAACCACTGTATAATCGATGCACAGGCGAGAAGTCATAAGTCTGGATCACCGTATGGGTAGGGTAGAAAATCCCAAAACCTTTAAAGTACCACCTCTCACAGAGGTATGGGCACTAGAAAGATCCCCAAATATGAATAAATCCACAGAAATATCTCTGACGCTAGGCGAGTATCTGGGGAATATCCCTTCAAACAACTTCGCGTGACCTCGTGATTAACTCTGATGTGAGCGGAACCTCCTGATCTTACCAATTATACAATGGATTTCTCCACTCCATGACTCAGACACATATGTTGATTTAATTTCCTTGGAGAAGTTTACTCACAAAATCCTATTCCAAGGCACTAAATCCTAGACTAGTTTGTGCACCCTAGAAAATAAAATTGTTACTAATAAATTTTAAATTATAGCATTGATTTTATGGCCGTGATTACTCAAAAAGGTATATGGTAATGAAACCAATGATATTATGACTCTGCAATAAAATTAAATATGAAATTAATGCAAAGTCCTAACTTTAACTTTCGATGAATGATATGCTCCTAAAAAACGATGCAATCTTTCACTGTATGTAAAAAGACAAAAATACCAAGCAATGAAAAATGCCTATTTTTTTTGTATTTTCAATATATCAAAACTGAAAATGCATGGACTGAAAAGTAAGTTGATATATAAACCTACTGTGTATAAAAGAAAGATAACTCAAGTAGGATATCAAGCAACAAATCACCCAGCCCAATGTACAAGGACAATAAAAATGAAAAGATGAAGAGAAAAACTTCGTCCAAAAATTCAACCAAAAGAGGGTTTTTTGTCATCCCACAGGGACTCAACAGGCACTACAGAGACCTAAGAAGGCTTAGCAAGCATAAAATCCCACCCAGCAAACACTAGACCAAGCAAAGAAGCAACGAAAAAGGTGTACGCGACTGTTTGGGCAAACCGAGCATATATATGTAGCTTGCAGTGAGACAACACGCGTGTGTATATGACTTTCAAGCAAAAAGGCATGTATATGCTTTGAAACAAGGCCAGACAAGGGAGAAAGGATGAAAAAACATACCCAGAGTGAACAGGAGCTGTCAAGCAATGACACGACAAGAACCACAATAGAAATGAGAGAAATATAAGGAGAAAAGTACTTCAAACCCTAAGAAAGAAGATTCATCCTCAGTATGGTCACCAATTCTATTACGAGGAAAATCTCTCTATGGCTAGGGTGAACCACAACAAACATGACTGACTGTAGAAATTGACTCAATTCCAACATATGCTATATAAATTAATGTGCAAAGGAGGTAAGAAAGAGACCTACCTTGTCCAAACATTTGATGATGTCCACCGTTGAGCACTTTGAACCAAAACTTTATACCTGTAACAAGTTCTCAACAAACAAGAAAAGCAAGCATATAGTGATAATATAACATATTAGCACATTAGATAGCATAATCTATTAATATTCAAAACAAACATGCCCATGGATCATAACACATATATTTGCAAGATATTAATTAGACGGGAAAGGAGTATTTCTATTAATAAATGATCAGTAGAAGTGAAAACATTACAAACTTCTGTATCAGCACAGTTCGGAACCGAGAAACCGAGTTCCTTCCAAATGGGTCTCCACCACTTCAATCCTCCACAAAAGGAAAGATAATATAAGGGAGACAAAGAGGTTCTCCATCAATAAGGGAATATATTGGGAGTTGAACATTGTGTCCAGACTTAAAGGACAAAGGGATGCAAACTCAATAATGAAGTAATAATTTCTCCAGAGTAACTTTGCTCTCAAAGTTGAATTTTCTCTTTCCCATAGCTCATAATTGGCTTCTTTATAGCTTTCAAAATGCAAATGAAAGGCTGACTCGAAATGTTTTCAGTATATGGAAGGCCAAGGATCAGAGATCTTCTGTCATGACATGGAAACCCAACATTTATTTTTGATTTTTTGGTACAAATCCTGATGTACACGGGATGTAGTGGAGCAGCCAGCGTATACGCATGTTGTATAACTTGCAAGGTGCGTACAAGTGGAAAATTATTTATTTTTGTCTCTGGATTCATTAATCAGGGAAAGTAAGTCTACATAGGGAAATGGAGTAAGGCCCTCTCTTCAAGATTGCATAGGATGAGGAAAATCTTGTTCTAACAACCATTCAACTAGTGGTAACCATTAAGCCCATTGATTCTGCCTTTCCGATGAAAAACACCTCAAATATGTTTCCAAACATTTGTTGACAACTTCAGTTTGACCATCAGTCTGGGGATGATAAGTTGTGTTCATATGCAATTGGGTGCCTTGTAGCTTGAATAGTTCTTTCCAAAAATTGTTGGTGAAAGTTGGGTTGCGATCAGAAACAATAGAATGTGGCATGCCATGAAGCTTGAAGACCTAATCCATGAAAATTTGAGTCACAATAGATGATTTAAATGGGTGTTTTTCTAACCCTTTTCCTTGCAGTTGTCCTTCTCAGCAAACCCAACTGAGCTTGCAAGAACCTCTATTTTTCTCACTAAGGTGACAAAAGAGGCACAACAGATTGACGACTCCACTGGGGAAAGGTATCAATTTCCTACCCCATTTGGGTTTTTCTAGCTCTTATTTTGGTTAATTTAACTTGCAGGTGCATTAACCGACCTAAGCCGACCTGCCAACCATCCAATTCCAAGTTGAAGTGGGAGAATTCTATCCGGAATTTTCATTCACAGCCACGTGTCACCTGTGCGTGGGTTTTTAGGCCCACAGACGTGCATCGTGCGCACATGTACTCAAATCACAGTTCTGTTCTGTGCACGTGCACTCATTGACTCTTTTCTGTCTGCGCACATGCGCTCTGTGCGCCTCTGTCTCCACTGAGACCCGCGCATCTGTGCAAAAATTCACATTGTAAAGTTGTTGAGATGTGGGGAAGGCCATTAGCCTTCTTAAAAATGATTTCAAGCATGTTTTAAAGCCGCACCACACTTAGTCCCCTCATCATATAAAGGGGTTAGTCAAAACACATAGGCACTTAGGGGGTTAAAATCAATTTCCTCTTTTGCTTTCATTTTCGCCACATGGATGGCTTGTTTTGACTCATAATATAAGTTGGAAATCATTTTTAATCACATTTAACTTGCATTGGGACTAGAAGTTGGATAACAATCGCTTAGTATGCTCTTCTCTCGCACCTCCAAGCGATCTTGAGAATCAGAAAAAGATTGTGAAATGATTTCATCTCCCTTAAGAAGATTAAAACCTTTAGGAGAGGACAACAACCCTTCTTGGGACTCCTCTTAGTTCACTTTTTCAAACACATCTTAATATTGTAACGGGCCCATACATGCCCACATGCTACAAAGATAGGATAGTGTTGAAATTTTCTTTCTTAGATAAAATCACTAAGGAAGTTTAAAGGTTTTGTCATGGGCCCATACATGCCCACATGATCAATCTAGGATAGTTTCAAAGCTTTTCTTATATTAAATCACAATAGGGAGTTAAAGGGATAGTAACGGACCCACATGTCCACATGCTAGCTTCCTAGGGACTTTTGAATTATGCAAGGTTGTACCAAAGGCACTTAGTTAATTAGGTAATCAACACTTGTAAGGACCAAGAGAAGTCCACATGTAGCAAGGTGACACCTAATTCACTAAAAATTGGCACACTTTCACTCATTCACACACAAAAGTCACTTATCACTCACATAGCTTCTTCTTGAAACGTGGAGGTCAAAGTAAGTTTCTTCCAAAGGGATTCTGAAACACCCCACCCTTTTCTTGATGAAACTATCCACTCCCATTTAAATTCAATGAGGTTGGTTCACACCCCCAACCTCTCAAAACAACTACATCTAATTTTTTTCTAAAAACTCACTAAGTTTTCCTCCACAGGAGGTGCCAAAAGAAATTTTTAAGTCAAGTGTTCCTAAAAATCCTCCAAGTCAAGTGTTCCTAACACCATAAGGCAGGGATATACCCATGAAGGGTTGAAGGCTAAGGTCTAGTTGTTCTATGCGTCCCCCCTTGAGGCACCCACCTCTTGGAAGGGATCCAACCCATGACCCATTTCTGAGGCCGAAAATCTAAATGTCGCACTTTGACCGAGGTACCTAGTGACCAAATTTTAGGACATCTACCCAGGTGGAAATTATGGGCTGCAATTGCACCTTGATTGGATTTTTTGCATCTATTGGGAAATATCGCCAGCTCTTTTGGGATATTCCCCCTTTACCCCTCATTATAACCAATTATTTCATCCTTCACTAGTTTCTCCTCCGGTGACTTCAGACCCCACTATTGAGTACTATTGGAAGGTCCAGTGTTATTTGAGAGGAAGGACGTTACATCTTCTAGGACACGAGCATTTGTTTTCTTTTTATTCCCCATGCGGAAAAAACCCACTTATCCACATATATGCTTCTTTTTCAAAACACTTTATGTATGATGCACTTCTGGCTACATTTTGATTTGGATATATATATATATATTGTGAAAAGTTCAAAATTTGTAACAAAGGCTCTTGTTTCTTTATTACTCTCACCACCATTTGCACACATTCACTCAACTAGTCGGACATCATAGGGGACCCACAAAATCCACGTCATTCCCGACGTTTGCTAAACCTCCCTCCTATCTTAGGGGGAGTGTCTGGTCTTGCCCACTCATCGACACCACCGTCACACACTCCTGTGAGTGCTATTGTTTTAGGATCAGTTTTGCTTGGTTCCACATTACTTGGGTCCACTTCCCAAGTCCCTCCATCCACTCACTCTCCTTTACACGGAACCGGAGGACCAACTTCCTCTCAAGGGGGAAGTACCAACCCACCTAGCCCCACTCAAGGGTCAGGTTCACAACACACTTACACCATGGCTGGAGCTANTTTGAAGGAAAGGCAGGCGATGACCCTACCAACCATGTCATGACTTTTCACCTATGGTGCTCTTCCAACAACATTATGGATGATTCCATCAGAGTGCGATTATTTCAATGCACACTCACTGGACCATCGGCCAAATGGTATGTAGATGAAAAATCAGGGTCTATGCAACCTTTGAATCCTTGGCCAAAGAATTTTTGACCTTCTTCCAATTACCAATCTGCCACGACAATGGTCTAGAACTACTCTCTAATTTCAAACAAACCTCAGCCACACATATCACTGATCACATTCCCGAGTGGCGTAGGCAACGTAGTTTGTGCAAAGAAGAAACCACCAAACAATAGTGTCTTGACTGATTTCTTAGATCACTTGTCTCTCTCCTCGGTAAGGATGTAGCTTCCACCTTCCTTCAATCAAAAGAGGAATCCATCAGTAAGGCTCAACAATATGACCTCATCTATGCACAGTCAGGGTACTTATACACTGTACTCTCTGATCTCCCAAAACCTGTGCCATTTGGCCAAGACAAACCTGGGATGTCTCATTCAGTAGACGAACTGATTGGTAACACCACTCACCATGGTCCACAACCCCAACAAACACCAATGTATGGAACACCTCAATACCCGCCGGCATATGGGGGCACTTCTTATTTCCCCCCACCCCCTTATCAACAAACATACCCTATTGCTATGCATCCACCCATCAGTGGGCCACCACCAGCAACCCCCATACACCCACCTATTCAAACGAGTTCTAGTACCCCCTCTACCTCAGCTTATAGTACTAGTGAAAGCACCACGCCTTCCTATGTACCTTACAGATCGTTACCTCCACAGAATCTGTACTTTCCATTTCCTGGCCCCCCACAACCCAAGGTTCCCCCACATCCTCATGCTAGGGTCAATTTTGTTCAACCCTCTTCGGTTCAGCAATATCAAAATTTCAAACAGCTGAATACGGAAAATCTGACCCATCCATCGAACAATGCCAAAAACAAAGGATGAAACAGGAACAACAACAACCCAGGTCAAGGTGGGAATCAACCCCAGTAGAACCAACCTACTGGGGGCAACCAGAACCAAGGGAATCAGAACCCCCAGGGGGGCAATAACAATAGGCTTCAAGGGAGAAATAAAAATACTGTTAAAACCAACTTCCCTTGTGCCCTTTGTGGTGAGTTTGATCATTACACTCATCATTTCCCCAAAATCATTGATTTCAAATGGTTGAAAGCAGTGGTGATTTTAAGAACCCCCCCTAAATTTATATGTATAATAATTGGGTGAATCTCCATGATACATAGGAAAAATTGAAGGCTATTTTATCAATAATATCATATGTATATATAATTTTTTGGCGAATCTTTTAGTCAATAATATAATCTTGTAAAATCTTGGCGAATCTTTCACTGAATTATAAAATCTTGTAAAATCTTGGCGAATCTTTCACTTAATTATTAAAACCTTTAAAGTCTTGGTGAATTTTTTGTAAAGAAGTCTTCTTCCTTGTCCCGTATGCTGGCCTAGTTAATATATCATAGAATTCATATGTCGTATGATGGATGATATAATAGAAGGTGTTCTGGCATAACCTGGGTCTCAGAAATTTGCAGCTTGTGTGTAAAGATCCACGGTATCCACTTTTGCATCTACTTTTACTGGTATGAGTCTAGATATATGCCAAAGTGTAATAAACCACTTATGAAATACAAAAATGCAATTTCCAACATGTATGTAAATCAAAAGATAGTCATGCAACAACCAAATGTAAGAATCATTTCTATTTTATACTTAAACTATCAGTAAATTCCATATAACATGGTTTTTTTTTCCATTTCAGTGCGTTAATGCAATTCCTTTCTTCCTTTCTCCCTTCCCTCTTTCTTCCTGGCTTGGGAACTATCAATATTACTAATTTATACCCATGAAAACTAGTTTCAGTAATGCATAAATTCAAGATATTACAAATATCATAAACCAATGAATAGGGAATAGATTTTTTCAAAAGGGTGCAAAAGTTGGCCTTCATTATGTGTGCTAAATGGTTTCTAAGACACTTTGGATCAAAAACATTGAATTGAAAGCATTGACATTTGCCAACTTCCAAATGTAGCATGCAATAAAGAAAGGAAATGTTCCTTTCGGCAAAGTGCAACCTTAGTGCTTTCATCCTCAATTTGATTAATCAAATACCACTTAATACACCATACACAAGGGTAATAGGTCTAATCCAAAACATATCTTTTTCATCCCATACACAAGAATAACAAGCCTAAGCCACCAAATCTTCAATAGGGAACCTTTCCTTAAAATGCATTGAATTCTCAATGACATTGGTCAAGCATCCGTTTTGTAAGCATGTAGATGTTAATGTTTATTCCATTATTATATTTCTTTGCATTTCAATAGCAAACAACAAAATAAGAACAAGATCACTGAGAAATACACCATCACAAGAGACACAGTATTTATCCTGGGAAACCCTCTAGGGGAAGAAAACCCAACAAAACTTCCTTATTATATATTGCCAATACAATGACAAGAGATAACTCAAACCAATACAGAAAGTCCTCTCCAAAATATGTGCCACTCTTCTCTCTCTCTCCTCCAACTGCTAAATCGAAACTTGCCTCTTAGAATGAGCAAGTGAGTTGTGTGTCAAAGTGAGGTGATGTCCTCTCTATTTATACAAGTCAGGCACGTGTGAAGTGTCTTCACTGGCAGGGCCGACTTCTTACTCTGGGTGGGTAAACCCACCTTTATTATATTTCTGGGTCTCAATAATAACTGTTGGGGCCGACTTCTTATTCTGCCTATTACGTTTGTCTGTTGACCAATCTGCAAAAGGGGATTTGGTCCTATTACAATAATCGACATGATCAATCCACAATGGGGATTGATCCTATGAATAATATATCAATAATAATAATAATAATACACTTTGCAGTTACATTATTTCAACACTCCCCCTTAACAAGAAGGGTATTCTTCAACAGCATCAAGCGAGAGAGGTCTACATCATCAGTGGCATCAAGAGGACAGTATCGTCAATATCATCTTCGAACATTGGCTGGCATATCTATAAGTCATCGAAATTTTTCTTCATCGGCAATGTCATCATTCTCAAAGGAATGCACTCATCATTTGCATCAATATGGATTAGTATACAAACTAATGCATCATCATCATCATCACAACAATATGCTATCTCATCATCACAATGCTAGACTGGCTTTACGTCACAACTATCTAGCTGGAAGCACATTGCTAGCCTCATCTTATCATCTTGCTTTACATCACAACCATCAGGTCGGAAGCAAGGAGCACATCATCTTTCTTTACGTCTGATGATTCGGTCAGAAGCAAGGAACACATCATCTTGCTTTACGTTTGACGATCCGATCAGAAGCAAGGTACACAACATCTTGCTTTATGTCTGACGATCCTGTCAGAAGAAAGGAACACATAATATTTATTTACGTCTAACGATCCGGTCAGAAGCAAGGAACACATCATCTTGCTTTACGTCTGACGATCCAGTCAGAAGCAAGGAACACATCATCTTTCTTTACGTCTGAAGATTCGGTCATAAGCAAGGAGCACATCGTCTTGCTTTACGTCTGACGATCCAGTCAAAAGCAAGGAACATCTCATCTTGCTTTACGTCTGACGATCCAGTCAGAAGCAAGGAATATCTCATCTTTCTTTACGTCTATCAACTAGGTCAGAAGCAAGGTATACGTCCTGCTTTACGTCACAAGCACAAGGTTGGAAGCATGGAATATCTCAGCAGCTACTCCCCCTTTCGAGGAGGGTCCTTTCAGACTATGCCAAGCTTATCTTGGAAGTACTCAAACCTTGTATGATGTCGCTTCTATACCACAGCAAAGGTAATGGTGGGATTGTAATTCTCAAACCTTTGACAAGCAACCTTCAGAGCTCTTAGTTCCTCTTCCATTACTTTGTAAAACTACCCTTCACTCACACCATCTTAGAAGAACAATATCCTTCTTGGAAGCTGCTTTATTTCATCTTTGTAATCTTCCAACAACTCTCCTACCATTTCTCCCAATCCCTTAATTATTTCTTTCCTATGTGCTTGTATCCTCATACTAGATACATATATTTTTGTAGCCGGCCAGTTCATGCTAGCTACAATAGTTGCAATAGAAGGACTCTTGTCATCCATGGGGTGTGGATGAGTGACATCTGCACCAAAAAATATGGCAAGTTCACTGAACAATCGAGGCAGCTGCCTGGGAAGTGGATTGTAGAGTGCCACGGTACTTCCACCCACCTTGGAATTT
>ML791009.1:129383-149807 GCA_009831015.1 Picea engelmannii | reverse complement strand
AGGAGGGCGTATGGCTTTGCAGAGAAATAAAATCGCATGAGGTAGAGAATTAAGCATTGAGAATGGAAACTTGGCTAAATAATTGCAACAGTCAATTTTTATCAGCCATTGATCTCAAAAGTTAGAGTGAAATGGGTGGTGATATCAAAAGTTAGAGTGAAATGGGCGGTGGATAAAATTAAGCATTGAGAATGGAAACTCTGCTAAATAATTGCAACAGTCAATTTTTTATCAGCCATTGATCTCAAAAGTTAGAATGAAATGGGCGGTGGACATTCCAGAGCTGTTGTGGTTCTTCATTTCCATCATAATTCAATTATAGGCACCAATTTAACCCGAACCCACTGGTCCAAACCCTTAACTAACTGCCAAACCAATTGTGGAACCAGACTAGTGGCCAGTTTGAACCTGAACCCATTGGTCCAAACCCTTAACTAACCCCCAAACCAATTGTTGAACCAGACTAACTATTTCAAACTCATTCAAAACAACTTCAAACAAAAGAAAACCTCTACCCACTCCCTCCCAAACCCTGAAACAATTAAATTTTTCATATTTGTGTATTTAATAGTAAACCAGGCCAGTCTCAGTTCCCTATTGATTTGACTCTTAATCGGTTCTAGTCTTTGTCCCCGTCCCATTTCTAGTTCTTGCAAATTTTCTTTCAAGTTACAGTCTACTATAGGGATGCATGGATATGAAACCCTACAGATCATTACCTTTTAAACGAAATCTTGATCCGAAAGAACCCATAAATGGTAAATATTTCAAATAACAGAAAAATAAAGAATGGAAAAAAAACAAAATAAACCCTACAATATTCCCTATGCCATCGAATAACAAGATCATATAAACACATTCAAACTCTGCTCAAGGAATTTTGGAATAGAAAACTTCACATAGAAAACTCACCGGGGAGAACTTTGTGACCTTCAAAAAACTTGGAGGGTGAACTCGACTTTTCTCATTATTTTTTGAACGACAAACAACATTCGTGAAAATTTCAGGAGGGAAAACTGCATTCCCTGCACCTTTCCCAAGTTTTCTTGGGCGAATGTGGATTTGAAGCGTGAATTTTCTTGGGGGAATGTGGATTTGAAATGTAGAGGGTCAAATTCTTATGGGCAAATGCGGACTCGAACTGCAGAGTGCAAAGGGCTAAATATTCCAATGAATTAAAAGAATTAAAAATACAATTAGCGAATAAGTTAAGTATTTATCCATTAAGTATATTTTTTGGGCTAAACTTCATAAATTTCATAAATCATTATATTATAAAAATTTCGCCCACTTGAAATTTTAGGGCCTCAAATTTCACCCAATGGCGAAATTTCGCCCCTAAAATTATCTATGGTTGAAAGACTCAGGCAGTCTACCCCATCCTCCAACATCGCCTGTCCCTCAACAGGCACCACAACAATACATGCAACAACCCCCCCTTCCATGCTGCAAAATCCTATTCCACACCATGGTGTGATAAACACCCAACAAGACATGCAGCCTCCCCCACCTCAGGTGGGACAGTACCTCAACCCCAACAATCCAGCAGATTGCACAATCCTCCTCACTAGTGAGGAAGAAATTCTTCTGCAAACACGTAATCATTAGTATCATGCACCCATTGAGTCTCCTCCCATCCCTCCAAAGACAAACCCTGCACCGACAGGACCCCCATTGGTGATCCCTCGCCCTAACATCGAGCCACCTCTTCACATCCCTCACATCCCATTGCGCAGGAATTTCCACAACCCATAGGCTAGGGAAGCTCATAATTACAGTTTGGTTGACAACTTAGCACAATCCCCGGCTGCCATGTCAGTCTTAGAAGTCCTTCAGACTTGTCCCACTCAGTGGAAATCATTACTTTCCACCTTGGGGGTAGTCGACCCCACAGATACTTGACTCATTACATTTGATCTCGATAGCAGAGAACCTCGCCTTCCCACCTTGATCACTTTTCAAATCCCAGTAAAAATATGGAACATCACAGTTCATCGGTGTATCATTGATGAAGGTGCATCTACATGCATTATGTACAAAATAGTAAGGAAGAAACTTGGTTCCCCCGACCTCATACCCTCTGCCATTACCTTATGAGCATATGACAGATGACCATCATCTCCTGAATGGCTCTTCCAAAATGTCCCCGTAGAACTCGGGGGAAAAACCATTCTCATCAACATCAAAGTTATCGACGCCCCACTCGGTTATAATATCTTGTTCGTTCATAGCTACATGTACACTATGAAGGCAGTGTCCTCTTTCGTCTTTCGAGCAATGATGTTCCCCCACAACGGGATGATCGTTACCATCAATCAAGTCTTACATTACGACCCTAACCCATATGCCAACATCGATAACATTCTTCCTCTCATCCACACGAGTCATGACGCATACCCACTCATCGAAATGGGTACTGGAATTTTCAAAGATCCATCATTGTTAGGAACTTACCATGGAGTACCACCGCTCCTTTATCCTTCTAATCAAGTATGTGTCATATCATCTAATGGAACTCACACAGAGGATACCCTTCCTCCTAAGGAGGCTTCTGTCATATCTGATGTCCCACTAGTCGCAAAACTTTCCCCTCATGAGCCTCCTGTGAACTCATCGACCCCACCAGTCCACGATTTCACCTCTCCCCATGGACATATCCTAGTTTGGGAGACAATTCCCCAAGCCATCACTCAAATCCCCTTCTTTTACCCTCCACCGAGCATCGAATCTTTCCAGGTAGCCGCAACACTTACCCTACCTAATATGGTGTTAGCAATTCTAGTTTGGTATTTACATCCACTAGAGATGGTCCCTCGACCATCCCTACCCCCCCAAATAGAAGGAATCCCAATGACGATTCCCATACTTACTCCCACCATCCCTTCTACACCCTCACTCACCACTCCCCCTGCCACAGCTGGGGGCAAGAGAAAGAAGAAGGAGCCCACAACTCCACTTCCTCCACGCATCCAACCTCCTTGCGCACTATGTGAGAAAGATGGACACCAAACCAACAACTGCCCATCTCTACCAGAGTTACAGAATTTGATTCCACTCAATCAAACTCCCCCAACACTTGCCACTATCACCAATATTTCCACTACCACCCCCCATTCAAGTAGTAAAAGGTTGCACACCAAATTCGCTTGCGCTATATGTTCAGAATATGGCCATTATACCCACCATTAGCCAGCACTGCCATGCTTTCGGCAGACATTAGACGCAGTACGTCAAAGCTTCCAGAGCACACCCAGTCCAGCTACGTCATCCTTACCAACAATAATTGACATTCGTTATGTCACAACTTCAGTCAATGAACATATGAGATGCCCTTTCTCTCTATGTGAATCATTATATCATTTTACATAACATTGTTCTATGATCATTGAATACAGGCAATGCCAATTGACCCTGCTTCAACGACCCACAGAGTCGATAGTTGACCTTACCTTGTCACTAGAGGTTCTTCATGTCATTTCTCCCGAACCCGAGGCCCTTCCAATGCCTACATGGTTCTTGGATGACTTATCTGAGGATTCACCTCCCAATCCCCCCAACTCTCCCACTCATTTCCCTACGGAAATTTTAAACCCAACTACCACGAGTACTCCTCTGTACTTCGATATTTGGTTTATGTCGAGCGAACCCTCGCAATTTTCTTGTGTTGTTCCCCCTGCATCTTCATCACTTAGGGGCAGCCAAACGACCACAATCACTGATATCATTCTTCATGACCCCTTTTATTTCCATCACTTCCACTGTGATGAGGAAATACTTGAAGAGTTAAAATACCCTGACTACCCATGGGATGCACTACACCACGTGCACTCTTCTTTCCACAGGAAGCCTCCATGCCTCCTAACCAACACCCCATTTACGTGGTCGAAACCAAGGATTTTATCCCATCATGACATATCGACTAGTTCAAAAACCCCATTCTTGCCTCTGATGCTTTTGAAGAAGGCAACATGGCCAACATTTCCCCGACCATTAAAATTGACATTTCCATCAAAAATGGCGTCATTGAGGAAATCACCATTGGAGATGCTTGCACTCCTCAAGAAATCACCGCCTATAAATCCCTCTTCCAGGAGTATCGAGATATTTTTGCCTGGTCATACACAGAAATGCCTGGCCTTGATCCCTCTATCGTCGAACATTGCATTGACACCTAGCCCGACATTACACCATTTCGTCAAAAACAACGACCGCTACACCCATCCAAAGCAACGGCCATCAAAGCTGAAATTAAAAAATTATGCACTACCAGGTTCATCTATCCCATCGCCTATACATCATGGGTTTCCAACCCTGTACCCGTTAACAAAAAACAGGACACTATCCGCATCTGCACAGACTTTCGCGATCTCAATCACACATGTCCCAAAGACAACTTTATAACACCTTTCATCGATCAAATTATCGATGAATTTGCAGGCCACGAGGCTCTATCCTTCATGGATGGTTTCTCTGGTTATAATCAAATTCAAATTCACCCAGTCGATCAGTAAAAAACCACATTCACTACCCCTTGGGGTAATTTTTCATATTGTTTCATGCCTTTTGGATTAAAGAAAGCTGGCGCAACTTTCCAACAGGCGATGACATACATCTTTCACGATCTGGCTCATATCATCCTCGCATACTTGGACAACCTCATAGCTCAATCCAAGAAACGCACCCAACATCTTGATGATTTACGCATCATATTCCAACGGTGTCGTCAGTACAACATCCGCTTGAATCCTCTCAAGTGCGTTTTCTACGTCACCGCGGGGTGCCTCCTCAGATTCATTGTTTCTTAAAGCGGTATTACCAAAGACCCCCTCAAAGTCCAAGCTATCACCGAAATTCCACCTCCAGGGAATTTACTTCAACTCCAGAGCCTCTAAGGCAAGGCTAACTTTCTACGACGATTTGTCCCAGACTACACCATTCACGCACATGGTTTCCTTCACTTACTATGTCACGACATCCCATTTCACTGGGATGACCATGCCCAACAGTCATTTGACGATCTTAAAATGGCTCTCTCCAATGCCCCTTTAATTAGTGCACCTGACTACAATCACAACTATATCCTCTACATATCAGCATCTGTTGTTTCGGTAGCAGGATTTCTCGTTCAGCTAGGTGATGAAAATCGTGAGCATATAATTTATTACGTTAGTAAAAACCTCTCAGGGCCACCCTTGAAGTATAAACACGAAGAGAAACTAGCTCTTGCAGTCGTCCTTGCAGTCCAGAAACTACGTCAATACATTCTGCTTCGCACAACTAAGGTTGTAGCAGATTCCAACCCTATGCAATACTTGCTCAATCGTCGGCAAATTTGCTCGATGGATCGTTATCCTTCAGGAGTACGATCTTGAATTATCAACACCCAAGAGCAAGAAAGCCCTCGTTCTCGCCGAACTTTTCATGGCCCTCCCCTCTGACACCACCAATGCCCCCGTCAATACTAACTTTCCTGACAAACACCTCTTTTACATCACTTCGGATGATCCTTGGTACGACGACCTCCTCGTCTACCTCCGAACTAAAAATTTCGGTAACCACCTTTCACGAGATGATCGTTGTCATATTCACCACCAAGCCCTCCACTACCTCCTCATCGGAGACATCCCATGCCGGTGAGGGGTCGACACCATCCTTCGTCGATGCCTAACCATTGACGAGGTTGATCAAGTCTTGAACGACTGCCACAGCCGCGCATGTGGGGGCCATCTTTTGGGAATATCCACTGCTCATAATATTTTCTGAGCATGTTACTTTTGGCCTACCTTGTTTCACGATTGCATTCACATCATGAAACGATGCGAGAAATGTTAGCTTTACGCCATCAAATCTTGAGCACCACCTGCTCTTCTCCATCTAGTCATCACTTCTGGCCCTTTTTGTAAATGGGGCATCGACTTCATGACTTGTAATCCCCCCTCCAATAATGGTCACAAATACATTGTTGTCGCAGTCGATTACTTCACCAAATGGGCAGAAGCTATGCCCACCTTCAACAACACCGCTGACACCGCAACACATTTTTCCTTTAACCATGTCATATCTCGCTTTGGAGTACCACTCCAACTTGTTTCCGATCATGGGAAACACTTCGAGAATGAGATTTTCATTGAACTCTCATCTCGGTTAGGATTCTCTCATGAGTTTGCCTCACCATATTACCCTCAGTCTAATGGACAGGTCGAAGCAGTTAACAAGGTCCTCAAGACCATGTTACAACGCATGGTTAATAAACATAAGAACAATTGGCATCATATGTTATTTTCCGTGCTATGGGCTTACCGTACAGCTGTGAAAATAGCTACTAGTTTCACACCATTTCATCTAGTCCATGGGGTTGAGGCCACTCTTCCCATTGAGTGCGAAATTCCCACCTTACACACCACAATTGAGCTATTACCCAAGACTTCTCCAATGGAGAAGTGCTTGTTGAACTTAGCATCCTTGGATGAATATCATCAATCTTCACTACAGAACAATGAGGCAGCTAAAAAATGATCAAAGGCTACCTTTGATCAACATGTCAACCTTCGCTCATTTCACGAAGGCGACCTCGTCCTTGCCTACGATATCGCTCATGATACCTTTGGCCATGGAAAATTCGAGTCACTGTGGCATGGCCCATACATTATTCAACATTGCCTCATCAAAGGTGCATACATTCTGGCCTCACCCGAAGGCCTCTCTCTCAAAGAACCCATCAACGGGTTATACTTAAAGAAATTTTATGCTTAAACGTAGTCATTCTACTTTAGGTTACTTCTTTTATAGAGTTTTTTTTAATATTTTTTCCATCCCTCACGTCTAAAATCTCATTTGTGCTATTGACAGATGCTTCCTCCATTGGCCTACCACATCGGTTACGCCGATGGCGCTAGCCATTGGACACAAAATCTCGCTTGGGCTCTCTACACCCCCTCACATGAAATGCTCCATTCGAGTGGCACATGTTTGGGTTCAACAACCAACAACCAAGCCGAGTACATTGTCATCATTGGCCTCCTGGCCGATGCCCGGCATCATCGTATTCGTCACCTTAGCGTCTTTCTCGACTCTCAACTAGTCGTTCTCTAGCTCAACAATGTGTACTGTGCATGTGATCCTTGCCTCTTTCGAAAATACCTGCAGGTTAGACTTTTATATCGACATTTTGATTCCATTACACTTACACATATTCCAAGACAATTGAATCAAATTATAGATAACCTAGCTAATATTGTGTTAGACTGGTATATATCCCATCAAGCTACCTCTACACATACATAAACATATCAAAAACCTGTCACAACATATATAGATTACAAATCATCAACACATTAACAAAACACATGTAAACACCACATAGATCTCAAAATGTATACTCATGTATATATAAAAAGGTCAACAGTTCCATCCAAATGTTTACATACAAAAATGCAAGTATATGTAGGCCAGTGAAGCACCTTGGTACAAAATGGGCTCACCAACCTATATACAAAAAATAAATCAATACATAGAGCACCACTCAAGGTGCCTCTAGAGCACCACCGCCTGCCCCTCCCTCAGGCGGTGGTTTCCGACCCCTACTGGTCCCTCCTGCCCCAGAGGTAGTCATCTGGTCATCGCAACATCAACTACCGTTGCCCGTCGTACCACGGCCCACCATGGTGGGGGAATCCCCACACACTTCTCCAGGATGCCCTCATCCTGGATGCGAGACCACATGCCCTTAGGCACACCCTATAACACCACCTTCAGGCGATGGTGTATGTCCTCAAAATCTACTCCGGCATCCACCAGAGGAGCATGTGATGGCCTAGCACCAGGGTCATCAAACCGGCATCTCCTCGCTGCTCTCTTCGGATTAGATGGTCTTGCCGCAGCATCATCATGTTGTCGTCTCTCTCCAACCTGTGGTCCTCCCCATGGAGGTCTCCCCAGCTCCTAACGAGTCGATGCTCTCTGCAACTCCACCTCGCGCCCGCAAGGTGCCACATATGCACATACAAATAAACAACAGATAGTATCAGCATCTATATCATACATATATATCCTGCTATCTCATAAAAACATATATATCAAAATCATCAACATACCTCGATGGTCAAAAACCTCCCCTAGAGGCAACACCATGTCCGGATCATCCTAGAAGTCAACCCCGGCATAGGGGTACTACAATATCACCTGCGGCATCTGTCGCCACACCTGCGTCACCTCAGCAGTAAAGAAGTGGCCACCCTCGCCACCACCATGGCGAAGAAAAATAGTCGAGCACCACTTTAGTCATGGCTCTCACGCCCTAGGTGCACCCAATAAAATGCTCGGGCGCAACATAGGCACCCTCTCCAGAAACCAGGCCACTAGGATGGACCCAAAGGCAAACTCTCCAGTATCCATGGACCGACAGTGGTCCAACTGACCTACCATCCTGGCATGCAATGTAAGCCCCCAGGAGAAGTGCTCACTAGCCAAAACTCTCTCCATCACACACAGCTGACCACCACTGATCCGCTGCGTCACCAAAGACCCATAAAATCTCACAATCATTGCTGCTATACAGCGATGCGCTAGGGCATCCATCACCTCAATGCTCATGATAGTGTCGGACATAAAGTTTGGCCTTGAACAATATCTCTGGCCAACTGTCGCTAGCGCCAGATCCCTCAGTAACATCGGCTCTGCCGGTAGGGGCGTTCCCCAAAATGGGATCCCAGTCAAAAAGTATACATCCTCCACCATAGTGAAGGCAATCTGCTCTCCCCGCACTATGAAGCAATGCAGGTTTGAACTCCACATCTGGATAAGAGACTGCAAGAGATACTCCTGCGCCCATATCAACGGGCACTCAAATAACTTCAGCAGCCCACAGGCTACCAAAGTCGCACGTACCCTTGGCTCCTCAATAGCCACGGTGTCTCTCAGCTAGGAACAATCCTGCTCTTTCCAACCAATCGGCATTGTGCACATTTATCGCTTACAACCACATAAAACATTCCTAAGTCAACCAAATGGACCATCAACAACATCAAAAAGATAATTTTTACACCTGTTAACCTTGCCTCCAAGGCGAGGCTATTTAACCCACAGACACGCACTCATGCGCGCATGTTCACTCCATAGGCATGCACGTATGTGCGCCTGTTCACTACACAGGCGTTCTCTCAGGCGCGCCTGTCCATCCTTCAGGCACACACACGTGCGTGCCTACTCAACTTACAGCACCTGTCCAATACACAGTCGCGCACAATGAGCAGCTATGCAGCTGACAGGTGTGCACATAGTGTGCGCCCTTTTCCCCCTTACAGGCACTCCCATGCATGTCTATATAGTGGGCAATCGTGCACGTGTGCACGCCTACTTCCAAATCACCCACGCATGTGGGGCCCACACTCATAAAAACTCCTTTATGGCCCTCCATACAGCCCCTGCCCAAAAAAGGAAACCCTAATTCTATGCAGGATGATCAAACCACTAACCTAAAGCTCTTTGGTCCTTGATCGGATGCCTCATCCTCCCAGAATTTGCACATCTCCTCTGAATACTTCTCATCCAGTCACTATCACAACAAGTACAAATGAGGTGGCAATGTGGGCCCTACAGCTATATATAGGCCTTTTTTCCAAACTTCCACTCACCATTCCGGGAGCTCTGGGTGTCCATTTCTTGATCCATCTTTAGCCACGGGATCAACATCCCTTCATCTACATCATGACAGTCCCTGGGCCTCTTTTCATCCTGAGCCCCTAGGACGCCATTTTTTTTCATACCCTGACCAGGTACGTATGCGCACATTTAAAATTATCAAATACATGCTCATATATTCGATTCTTGTTAGATATTGTTCACGTCGGGTATTTGGTTTTCATGTGTGCAAGTACTTGGTCATCGTACATCAACACAACCCCTTCAGGAATATACTCAGCACTGGCATGCAGTCATTCTCTCTGAATCTCACTTGCATCTCTAGTCACACCCTCTGACATTTGCCTCTAGGATCCCCATTTCCGGCTCTGTAGTACCAACCCCTCCATTTGCCTCTTCGGTACTATCACCCGGTAGCACTCTTACCCACATGAATTGTCCCATTCATAGCACCCTTTTGCGCTTTTGACACTCATGTTGTTTTTCAAAACCCTTTAGGGATGGGAGTCCCAATAGTCTTACATCATGTCATGAATCAACCACATACTCCTTCTCCTCATTGTGATAGCTTTCCCAAAGGACTCCCAGATTATCTCTTCACAGTTCTCTTTTTTTTACTGCACCTCTGCAGTATCATGCACCCTCCATTTCATCCACAATCAGTTTGCCCATTTGCAAATTTCCCTTCATTGCACTTACCTCATACAGAAACCCACCCATGGGGCCCCCACCCTCCACTAGTTCTCCAAGCAAATTGCGCCCTACCCATGCCAACGATATCACATTCGGGCACCCATTTCTATATTTGTACACTTATCCCAAATTATTCTTTATTTATTGTACAAACACCTTTGTTTCCAACAGTTACATTACCTTTTTGTCATCACCTTTGGTGACATTCTTCCCTTTTTTGGGCAAAAGGAAACCCATGTCACCCTTCATTGGGGCACTACATATCATCTACTCTTGATGACATCGTCCATATCTTCAGAGTACCCCACAGGCCACTTACCTCTACCCTCTAAGATTGTTCACCTTGTCCCACCTCTGGCACACCTTATCCCCTATCTTGTTGTCCCCCTAACACTCGACCTCGTTGAACGGTTGTGGCCACTTTTATCTCACATATACTCCAACCAAGGGCAGTCTTGAGTCTTCCTACATCTTGACTACATCCATGTACCTCCTCCGCTTCCTAACCTCACCTAGTAGATTTCACGAAGCCATTTTCTTCTAGGAGTCACGCCCCCTTTTTTGTTGACATCAGCACAGTTTTCCAGAAGGGCGACAGTATCTTGATTCTCATTACCCATCCAATGAGAGATATCGAACGACACAGGGAGAACCACAATTGCTCCCTGCTTTCGTTGGCCCCCATACCATTCGACGTCAACACTTTCTCATGTTACGGTGGGTCTTACTTTGTGATTATTGCAGTTAGTTCTTATCATTGCCGAAGACCTCTAAACTTGGCTAGGCTATCAATGCCTATAGAATCCATGATACTTCTTACAGATATCACTACCTACTATTCAGAGTATGTTCCTCCACTGAATTGTCTTCTACCTTTATTTCGACTGCCCCCGAGAGCGTTGTAGTTGTCTACATCAACACTTCATCCCTCTTTTTTGAGTTACATGACACAAGCATGGGACATGCCCACCTTGTTTGTACACAGTTTATTTTTTACACACCTCATGGAAGGTGGGTTTCTATAGGTTCCTTTTTCCCTCCAACGGATCGCTCTGGATGATCCCACTATTTCTCTCTCTTACAAAAACACTCTTAGTAGAAGAAACATTGATGGATTTCATCTATACGTATTCTCCTAACCTCATCCATCAGGGGGCATCTGTTATCACTGAAATTTCGTCCGCAAATGGTTACAAGAATTCGGCATCGTCAAACAGTTATGAAGTCATCCATGGACCTGAATTAACACAAAAGAATTCATAAAGGGTCAAAAACTATACAAATATTGAAAAAATTGAAGGGTTCTATGAAGACATTGGGCGCGCGCGCACATGCATGAAACAGAAACACAAGATTCGCGCACATGCGCACGATGCGCGATTGTTGTCGCAAAAATCCGTGCACCTGAGAAACGACGCATTTATGAGAGTGGTCAGTCTCCCACCCACTTCTGGTTCATCTTCCAAGTTGATTTGACACTCAAATCTGGAATGGATTCAACTGGGTGGCTGGTCAAAGACCTAGAAATGTCCTAATTAGCCTCTTTACACACTACAAACTAGTTGAACAATAACCCAAAGGAAAGCTATAAAAAGGCCATGGATACACTTCATTTTTCAAGGAATTCAAAGAAAATTTATGCTTCCATTATTCTCTTGAGGACTCTTCTATCCTTGCCAAGAGTATACTTACATCATTGCATTGGGCAATCCATCTCACCCCTTGAGTGGATTAGCAAATAATTCTTTCACCATTTTCATTTTCTTTTTCAAAGTTGTAAAAAGAGCTTACTTGTGGGGGTCCAAGAGCCCTCTCTTGGAGGAAGAAGGGACTCATAGTCCCCTTGCTTCTAGGTGTTTTCTTTCACTAATATCATCTTTATCATTGGTGACATGGGTCTAATTGTTTCTTTTGTCCTTATGTCCCTATGTTTATAAATTTAGTTGTTGCTTTATTTCTTAGTTTAATTCTTAGTTGTTGTTTTATATTCTTTTTCTAACCCATTTCCTTGCAGCTGTCCTACTCAGCAAACCCAACTGAGCTTGCAAGCACCTTTATTTTTCTCACTAAGGTGACGAAAGAGGCACAATAGGAGTTACTGGTTTAGTGCAAGGAATAAAGGAGGGTTTGTGGTTTTGAGAAGAGACAACCCGTTGTGCTTCCTTAGCTCTTTTAGTAGCGTCCACCCAACTTTGAGGCCGAGCCATGAGGACATGAGCATGAATCTCATCCTTGAGGCCACTGATAAAACATTCTCGAAAAAAAGCATTAGAAATCCCTCTGTATGGAAATCCAGGCACTCAAAAGAAGCTATAAAGTCTTCCACTGTGCCGAATTGTTTCAACTTTGTCAAATGGCCTAAATGGTTGGTGTCATTGTCAAAGTGTTCATAAATATATGCCACAAAGTGCGTCCATTCCACATACCCTTGGCGGGCATTTTTTCTCCATTGCCACCATTGCCAATGTTCTTGATATAGATGGAGAACACCATACTGGAGTTTGGCCAACTCATTTGTAATGCCATACAAAGAGAAATATGATCCATTTGAGTTACCCAGCTAGTGGGATTTGATCCATCAAATTTGGTCACATCCACATGCGAAAGGCATAGGTCACGCTGAAAGTGATGGGGCTGAAAATTCTGGGAATGAGAGGAAGTTTCACCTTCAGTATGCAAAGGTGGGTTAGATAAGGGAAGATCTACAGGGATATGTAGCTTAGCACAGATCGTCATAGCGATAGATTCAAGATGGGTAGTAATGTATTGTTTGAGCTCTTGTCTGAGTTCCTCGATTGAGGTAGCGACTGAAGTCGTGATGGAGGAATGCATTTTTTGATTGATGGAGAGAATATTGGCACTGATCTATCGCACTTATTGTTGGGTTTCTATGAAATTAGAGTGCAACGTATTGAAGCGAGCTTCCAAGTCTTGGCTACGGGTATGGGCCATGATGACTAGGGAAAACGAAAAGGGGCGAGTGGGACCACACAGAAAATGGGTTATGGTTGAAGTGTATCACAATGATCAGAGTGATGAGATGAATCCAATGGGGTAAATCCCAAATAAGGGTGTTGGAAGGAGGTTAGGTCCACAAAAAAATGTTGAAAAATGATAGGTATGACAACGATTAGGGCGAAGAGAGAAAACCAACATAATAGGTATCAAATAATGGTGCCAACTGGATCCAGACTCTTGTTTTTTTTTTTTTACTCCTGCAGAGTTATACTCCGATCGAAAGAATACTACAGTGATGATATGTCCAAATGCTTAACAGGAAGAAATGTGTAGTAATTCCGCAACTCGAATGTAGGAGACACAGTTGTGCCATAATTATTTTGTTTTCATTTCCACCCCAAGGGTTAGGTATTCAAGGGTTATACAGACAAGGGTTTTCCCTGTGTTATATCTCTCTGATATACATGTGGGGTCCAACAGTATTACTCAACCCAATATCTCAGGGCACCAACTAAGGAGACTAGACTGTACCCTTAGTCATATTACCCGACTACCCAGGTACTATAGAGTATCTTCCTGAGTGTTGTTCTCGGTGGCACTATAGCAGTCAGGCGGCCAATCGATTTATCTATGGAGGGATTCAAGAGATCTAGGTTGTTCCGTATACAGGTGATGTCTGATGCACTACCACTCGAAGGGGTACCAACAGGGGTTACAAGGGTGGCCAACATATGTGCGCTTAAGTACCACTTGTATTTCCTGCATGTATGAATTCCGGACCACGGATTTATGCACGTAACGACAGATCTCTGTAGCTTAAAGACGATGGAATACCTCTCTACCCTAAAAACAAATTAACCCACAATTCTCTGTCGAGGAAGGTGCTTTGATACCACTTGTAATATTCCAGATATAAAAAGTATGCAGAACAAAAATAAATAGATATAAATGGAAGATGAATAAAAATATAACCAGAACAACACCATGATAATACCAAAACAATAACACAATAACACCAAAAACATCACTTTGATTACCGAGAGCAATGTTCACTTGCCTCTTCAAGGGGGAAACCTCCAGCAGAGAAGATCTCTATTACAATAATATCCAAGACAAAAGTTCTCATACCCTCGAATCCTATTTATACCAAATATGTGTATCAAAAGAACCATCTAGAGGAATATCCTTCTAGAAGTGGAAGCTTCTATTACATCTTCTTACATTCGACTTATTCTTCATTATTTCTAGGCCTTATTAATATTGACCTTTATTACATGGAAATATATTATTCTACCTACATGAGGGGTTAGGTCCCTAACAATGAACAACCATTCAAAAAGACCTTATTTTGACTTGGAGGCAGTCTTCCATACATCTGTCTTCTCTATTGGGACCTGATGGTAGCTAGACTTTAGATGAATCTTACTGAAGTATTTGGCCCCCTTGAGTTGATCAAGGATATTGTCGATTCATGGAACCGAGTACGGGTTCCTGACTGTGATTTTGTTTAGGGCCCGGTAATCAATGCAGATTCGTCGGGTCCCATCTTTCTTTTGCACGAGCATGATTGGGCTTCCACAAGGTGATGACCTGGGTCAGATGTGCCCCTTGTGGATAAGTTCTTGGATCTAATTCTTGATATACTCATTTTCTAACAAAGAGCGGAAATAAACTGGCCCATTGGGTAGTGGTACGCTAGGGACCATATCTATGGAATGCTTAACCTGACAGTGCATAGGTACCTCTGTAGGTGATGAGAAAATTCCTTTGTATTCTTCCACAACTTTGTCCACTTTCTCCTGCTGCGTGGAGAGGTTGGTCACAGAGGCCATGGATGTGGATGAAACCTTTTTCTCACTATGAGAGTGAATCACGAAGAATAAAAACTTCTCAGTCTAAGAAATGACCTTCCTGCATTGCTTGACAGAGATCAAGGAAATATCACTAGGTGGGACTACCTCAGGTATCCTGTACAATTTCCTGTTCAAAGTAATAATAACACTATGAGGCCTAGACTCATATACAACATGATGTTTCCATAAATAAGGTTGGCCCAAACGAACATCATAAAATTCAAGGGGAGAAACATCACACAATACCTCATCTTTGAATGGCTTGATGTCGTATGATAGGTGGCACTGTTGGCTGATGCGAAGATCACTTCCTCAGCGGAGCCATCCAATGGTGTAGGGCTGTGGGTGTAGCGTTGTTGGTAGGGCTAGCCACTTGACGACCTTTGTTGAGATGAACTTCTTATGGCTACTGCTATCAACAATGAAGTGCAACGAAGTGTCTTTCACCCACATCTTTGAATGAAAGAGGCACTCGCCTTCCTCTTTCTCATCCAGTTCACGAGGTTGGATCTTGGTGGTAGAAACGGTGGCACTAGGTTCCACGTCAATGATCTATCTCCCCTTTTCTAGTTATAACTCAAAGTCGAAGCTCGCATCTGATTCAAAGTCTTTCACCTTAACCACTAATGACTGCTTTGAGTTGCAATCAACAATGTTATGCCAAGGGCTCTTATGGAAGTCACACCACTTCCTAGTATCCTTGTTTATCATTGTCCTTCTTTGCTTGCGGCTTGCATTGGTTGTCCTAAGGTTTGCCATATTTTCTCTATCCTTTGTTTTGCGGGTTGGGGCTACCCTTTCCCTACTTCTGTTGTGAGGGGTTCCCAAACCCAAACTTGTGTGTCTTTTGTTTAAGCTTCTACTCGATTTTGACGACATAGCGATAGGTCGTGCCTAAGGATGAGATGTCAAAAAATTCCATTTATGTCTGAATGTATCTATGCAGACCACCATGGTACTTGAGCACCAGATGTCACTCAAAATATTTGATATCTATCTTGGTACGCAAGGTATGGAAGACATTGGTGAACTCTGACACTGTTTGATCTCTTTCTTTCCATAGTGTGGTCCATCTTGTATACAAGTCATCATAACTTCCAAAAGGGTAGTATTGTTCCTTAATAACATCCTTGAAGGAACCCCAAGTGGGTGAAATTGCAAATAATGTGAATCCCTCTATTTCCTTTTTCTCACAGAAAGTCTCCCACCAATCTTTGACATGGGGGACGGCATTGAGGAGCGCAAATGTAATCTTTTTTTTATCGGAAAAGTTGTGGACAAACAAATACCATTCTATAAAGTTTAAACATTTATCTATCACATTCGCATCTATTTTCCCTTCAATTATAGGAATACAAAAATTAATCTGTACCTTGAAGGGGGCGGTGCCTCCGCTTGAGGTGGATGTGTCTCTTGTTAGTAGTCGTCAAAGGATTTGTGCAAAGTTGTCCATCATATCATTCCTTTGTCGCTCGAGGGATTCCTCAAGCAACATTTTGAAAGGATCTCCTGTCCCGTCGTCTTTATTTTCACCCACCATGGAAGGTTTCTTGGGTGTGAGAGAGAATTTTTCCTCAAGAGAAACAAGCTCGAGACCCAACTCTCTATACCCTGACCACGTCCAAGACATGCACTAAAAAATGATAAGGAGAAGACTGATATGACACCACTAATCTAGATTTATGAGTGGAATGAAATAAAACATGGAATTACAATACTAACACAGAGGCACAGTGAATAATAACATAGATACAATAAAACTTGATTTCTATTAAATAAGAAATATGTTGAAACTGTAAAATGTAGACTAAAAACAAGTTTGCTAGAATGGTGGTAGCTTATCTCTGAGAAGAGATGTGATGGATATGCTCATTCACAAGAATATGAGTACAATGAGGCTTTGAAGGCCTTTTTACATTAAACATGAATTCCAAAACCCTAGACATCCAAAAACCTAACCCTAGGAGATGAAGCACCAAAATTCATGTGGGCCCCATTGGGGTAAGTTAGTACATCAACTTCCCCAGGTCGTAACGTTTGCATACGATCTTTGTTTAGGGTGCACGATAGCTCTTTGGAAAGGTCTTGACAAGGATATTCATTTAGTGGGCTCAATCAAGCCTTCGACTATAATTGAGGTGCCTGGTCGTGAAAAAGTGTCGTTTAGGCCATCAAAATGGCTCCAGAAGTTTGGGACCTGGAAAACTGTAGAAATAATACGCTGCCAAAAAAATATTTTTGAGCTAATTAGAATAGGTGGGTGGCCACCAAGATCCTCTTGGATCAATCTACAAAGGGTTTCTTCCACATTGTAAACCCTAGAACCTACACACAATTCTGTAAAGTCCAATCTTGGACATTAATCTTTCAATATAGAAATAACTACAAATGTATTCAACTTTTCATTAACACAGAGACACCAAGTAAGTTCTCAAAATTCTATTAAATCTATTATTGTAAATAACATGATCCAGATTATTTTCGGTATGAAATGAGAGCGTAGATATAATAAAGCAATGTACAGAGATATCTCAGATATCCAATAATATACCATAAATGTATAAGAGATGCAACCATAAACACAGAGATATAGTAATACACAATTTTCTATTAATGGGAGAAAATGTACAAAGACTGTAAAAATACATAGTGAAAGGCTCACTAGAATGGTGGAAGCTTATCTATGAGAAGAGATGTGTCCGCTACTGGCATTCACAAGAAGATGATTTTACAATGAGTCTCCAAAGGCCTTTTTATCATAAAGAAAATCCAAAACCCTAACCCTGGAAGATGAAAAGCCAACAATTTTGTGGACCTTGTTTTGGGTAGTTTGGTGTATCAACTTCCCGAGGGCCTAACTTTGGCATACGATCTATGTTTGGGGAACACGATAGATCATTGGAAAGGTATTTTTGAGGAGATTCATTTTGGGGGATCAATTAGAGCCTTTGGATATCATTGAGAATATTTATCCAGAAAAACCTTCATTTAGGCCCTCAAAATGGCCCCGAAAGTTAAAAACTGCTAAAAATAGTAAATTACCAAAATTGCCAGAAAATTGTTTTGAGCCAGTTGGAAAAGATGGGTGGCCATTGATATCCACTTAGATCAATCCTCCCTCCTTAGGAAGCAATGGTTTCCATTGCATTGAGTGCCCAGGGGAGAGGGAAAAGCGTTTGCTAAATCTGCATCGACTTGATGAGTTGCTTGCCTTGTTGGAGAAGTTGCATTGCTTAGCTTGTTGAAGTTTGTCACGAACCTATGGCTAGAAGGATTGGACCTTTTTAACCAGTATGGCTACATGAGATGCCTGTGTGTAGAAGGAATCTTTACACTTTGTTGCAATCTTGTCGACATGCTTCTGTTGGATAGAAGGTGCTTGGGCCGAGGCTGTAGTGGTTGCAGTATCCTTCTATTCGCCTTTTGAATAGATTGTGAAGAAGCTGAATTTTGTCGTATGAGATACTACCTTGCGACATTGTTTATGTGGGACAGTAGTTGGAACTACCTCTGGTATCCTGTAGAGATGACCCCCTAGAGTAACAATGACACTACGGGGTTGAGACTCATAGATAGCATGGCACTTCCACATATATGGCTAGCCCAAGAGAACATCATAGACATCCAGTGGGGAAACATCACATAATACCTCATCCTTGAATGGTTGGATGTCATATGACAATGGACACTGATGGCTAACACGAAAATATCGTCCCTAGCAAAGCCACCCGATGTTGTATGGTTGCGGGTGTGGTGTTTTCGACAATCTCAATTGTTTGACGACCTGTGTTGAGATGAGGTTCTTTTGAATTCTGTGATCAACAATAAAATGCAACGGGGTCCTCTTCACCCACATCTGTGAATGAAAAATGTGCTCCCTCTCTTCAAGATCTGGTGGTTCTTCTGGTTGAATTGTTGTGGTCACGACAATAGCAGTGGGGTCTGCATCGATGATTTGTCTTCTATCAGTATTTTCTGAATCATATTCTAAATCAGGGTTCAGCTCCTTGTCTTTGATCTCAGCCACCAATGATTGTTTTGAGCAACATTCATCGGTGTTGTGCTAGGGGCTTTTGTGGAAATCACACCATTTTCAGGTGTCCTTCTTCGTCTTTTTGTGACCCTTCTTTTTGTAAGGTAGCTAGAGAGGTAGTGGGGGGGGGCAGAGGGCCCATAGTGATAATAGTGGAGGTCATTCAATGTAAGGTGGACTAGGTCCACTATATTATTAAATAAGGCCCACTATGGTAGTTATATATAATAAATGTAAGAGGACTTCTTAGAAGGTTCTACTTCTAGAAGATTCCTCCTCTAGAATGTTCTTAGGTGATGGTAGCACTATATAAAGGGGTTTAAGAAATGTAATGAGACATGAAGAGAAGTATTGTATTTGTAGTTGAATCTCAATAGGAGGATGCACCCTCGAAGAGGCAAGTGAACATGAGAGGATCCCTTCCATAATAGGATCCATTGTATGGTGTTGCCCTACCTCAAGGGTTTGATAATAATATTGTATGGTTTCTTCTATATTGCTTTGTGGATCTATTGTGTATTCAGTAATTGTGTTGATTATATCTTCAAATCTGGTATTGGTTCTTAACAAGTGGTATCAGAGCACTTTCCAAGGCCAGAGTTGTGGGCAACTATTTTTTATTTTTGCAGATTTTTTTTTTCGGAGAAGAAAAAAGAGGGCCGCGACATTCCAGACATTTTTAGTATATTTTTGTGAAAAAATTGTAGAAAAGGGTTGTATATCTGAGTTCCTCTCAGAAAAAAACCCAATTTAAAAAAAAAAATCGTCAAAAACGGAGTCCAAAAGGTCAAGATATTGAGGTTTTAAAATCTGCAATTTTTCAGGGTTTTTTCTGCGGACGGCGGTGCGATTTATTTTTATTTATGTAGAATTTGGAGGCCGAATTTGCCCAAATAAATTACAGATCTGAGTTCTTCTTAAAATTTCACCGAATTTCAAAAAAAAAAATCAGCCGAAATGGAGTCCGGGAAGTGAAGTTATGAGCATTTTAAGTTCAACAGTTTTTTAGGGTTTTTCCAGAAAAAGCCGCGATTTTCTGCTGAAACTTCTTGGGTTTATTTTTTGAGTTTTTCCGTGATGGTTGTAGAAATAAAGAGTTCATAGGGTGCTCAGATGGCTATTTCTTCTCAAACCTTGAAAGAAATTCTTGAATCATTCAAAGCCCAATTGGATGACAGATTGGATGCATTTGCACATGGCCTCACAAACAGCCTCACACATAGTCTCACAACCAGCCTCACATATGGC
>ML791009.1:107178-120820 GCA_009831015.1 Picea engelmannii | reverse complement strand
GACAAGATTGAATCTGTGTTTGGTAAACTCAATATTATTCGAGCACAACAGTTAGAAAATCAAATATTGACCTTGAGTCCAAGTGATTTTTCTTGCCTTGGAGACTATCTATCTAAGTTTAAAACACTCAGACTTTTATGTGAGTGGTTACTGAAGGTGTTCGTCCTCTGTTGGAATACCTGTGTTGTCGAACACCTAAGGACGAGAGCTATCCGCTCAAGGTCCATTACAATATACAAGTGTGCTTTCATAAATGGCTTCATTTAAGACTTGCGCAACAATTCCCAAAGTGTTTTCAAAATGTGTGCTAGCTTATCCAGCTGTCTTCCGCTCGATGTGTTGGCTTGCTTGATGAGTTGGTGATGCTCCTGCATCATACTCCTCGGCTTGAAAATTTTCATGGGCTCCTGTCCATGAGCTATTGCATGGTCTATCCATGCTTTTGTATTTCTACTTCAGTCTCCCAGCTGGCATCTTCCTCTGGGTGATTCTTCCACTTGACCAGATACTCAAAGTATTCTTTTCTTCTGGTCTTTTTTCTCACTCTCTTGTCGAGTATACGCTCCATGTATGGTTTCTCTGCAATCAGTATCTGCTTCTGCCACTGGACCTCTGGCTTTTCATCACTCCCAGATCCTACTTCCTCAGCCTTATATGGATATAAGTCTAAGACATTGAATGTCGGAGATATTCCAATCTCATCCGGCAACTCTATTTCATAAGTGTTTTCTCCCAATTTCTTTAGGACTCTGCATGGGCCGATTTTCTTCATTTTCAGCTTGTTGTATGTTCCCCTCGGGAACCTTTCCTTCCTCAGATGTGCCAAAACTAGATCACCAACTTCGAACTGAAGTTGTCTCCGATGCTGATCCGCTCTGCACTTATATTCCTGGTTTGATTCCAGCAATCGCTCCTTCACCCTGCTGTGAAGTTCTTTCATTTCCTCTACGAATTATTCAGCGCTTTCGCTCTTAGTCATTATCTTCTCTGAGTCCCTCAGTTCAGATACTCCTCTTGGATGCCTGCCATATACAATCTCAAATGGACTTTTCCCTGTGCTCATGTTCACTGAGTCGTTGTATGCAAACTCTGCTTGTGGCAACACATTGTCCCAACTACTGTGGTGCTCTGTCACCAAGATTCTTAATAAATCTCCCAGACTTCTATTTACCACCTCTGTTTTCCCACTCATCTGAGGATGATAGGAAGAACTAAACATCAAGTTAGTCCCCATCTTCTTCTAGAGTTTCCTCCAAAAATGTCCAATGAATTTCGTATCCCTATCCGATACTATACTTCTGGGTAGACCATGAAGTCGAATGAACTCCTTGAAAAACAAATTTGCGATATGAGTCGCATCACTGGTCTTCCGGCATGGAATAAAATGTGCCATTTTGGAAAACATGTCAACCACCACAAAGATCGAATCATGTCCTCTTTGCGTTCTAGGCAATCCCAATACGAAATCCATGTTGATTTCATCCCACGGCCTCTCGAGTATGGGTAATGATTGATAGAATCCTGCATTCTGCTTCTTGCCCTTTGAATGCTGGAAAATTCTACATCTATCAACAAACTTCTTGACTTCTGACTGCATCCCTGGCCAAAATTATGCTTCGCTTAGCTTTGCAAATGTCTTATCATGGCCAAAATGTCTTGCCAATCCACCACTGTGCTTCTCTTTTAGAAAATTCTCCCTCATGGAGCAATTTGGAATACACAGTTGGTTGCCTCTGAACAACAGTCTATTTTGGATCATGTAATCTATCCATGGGCTTTTGTCTCTGAGAACTGGATTCTCGGCTGCTTCATATGCCTCTGCAAAATCTGTATCTCCTGTGTACATGTCCCTAAGATTTTCAAAACCCAATGTTTTGACTCGGAAATCCTGCAGCAAAAAACACTTCCTGCTCAAAGCATCAGCCACTTTGTTAGCAGTACCTGAAATGTGTTTAATTACAAATGTAAAATTATGCAGATACTCTACCCATTTAGCATGTTTCTGATTCAACTTCTCCTATTGAGTCACAAACTGCAATGCATGATTATCACTATACAAAACAAATTCTTTCGGGATCAAGTAATGCCTCCACTTCTTCAGCGCCTGTATGATAGCATAAAATTCTTTATCATACGTGGAGTACTTCACCTTTGCCTCATCCATCTTCTCGCTGAAATATGCAATCGGTCTGTCCTCCTGGCTCAAGACTGCTCCTATGGCAAATCCACTTGCATCACATTTTACCTGGAACACTTTCGTAAAATCCGGCAACACCAAAACCGGTTGTTCCGTGATCTTTTGTTTCAACAGGTTGAAACTCTTCTCTGCCTCTTCAGTCCAATGAAAAGATTTATGTCTTTTCCTAACTGTGTCCATCATCATTGCACTAATTCCACTGAAATTCCTGATGAATTTTCAGTAGAAACTAGCCAGTCCATGGAAACTTCTCACCTCGAAAATATTTCTCGGTGTTGGCCAATTTTTAATTACCTCCACTTTACTTGGATCCATCTTTAATTCATTCGCTGATATGACAAATCCCAAACAAATGAGTTATGTATTCATAAATGAATATTTCCTTATGTTGATCAACAACTTCTCCTTCTGTAGCTTCTTCATTACTGCAGCTAAATGCTTCAAATGTTCTTCTTTCGTTTTGCTGAAAATCAATATGTCATCCAGATAAACAATGACAAACTTCCCAATGAATTCCTTCAGCACTTCATTCATCAACCTCATAAAGGTACTCGATGCATTCGTCAAGCCAAATGGCATGACTATCCATTCATACAACCCTTCGTTGGTTTTGAAGGCTATCTTCCACTCATCGCCTTCCCTCATGTGAATCTGATGGTATCCGCTTTTCAAATCAACCTTTGAAAAAAAATTGGCTCCAATTAAACAGTCCATCAAGTCGTCCATTTGGGGCAATGGAAACTTGTACCTAATGGTTATCTTGTTAATGGCTCTAGAATCGGTGCACATTCTCCAACCTCCATCTTTCTTTGGACTTAAAACTGTTGGAACGGTGCACAGACTTAAACTTTCCCTGACCAGTCATTTATCCAACAGTTTCTGTACCTGCCTTTTAACCTCTTCGTTCTCCTATGGCATCAACCTGTACGTAGCTTTGTTTGGAAAACTGGCTCCTAGTATGAGGTCTATATGATGACTCACACTCCTCATCGGCAGCAACGAATGAGGTAATTCGTCTACCACAATGTCATCGAACTCTTCCAGTAGTTCCTAAATTTCTTCCGGAAAATCATCAACTCTTGTGCTGGTCAAAACAATTTTCAGTTTTCTGACCACAAAGAATTGTGGATCTTCCTTCTTCTTTACTTCCGCCAGAAGTTCCTTCCCGCTCATGAGAAGTACAATATTTCTTGGTTCTGGTTTTACTTCTTTATCTTTAATTGGAAGTAGCATATGTGTTCTTTCATTCTTCTCCAAAGTATACGTATTCATCTTCCCATCATGAATTACGTTCATGTCATATTGCCATGGTCTGCCTAGCAATAAATGACATACATCCATAGGAATAACATCACAGAGTATTTTATCATTATATCCTCCTATCTTGATGTCAACTAAGCATTGTTTGGTGACACTTACCTGATGTCCCTTCTGTAGCCATGAAACTTTGTATGGACTCGGGTGATCAGTCATCTCCAACTCCAGCTTTTCCACCATCTCGATTGAAACGAGATTATCTGTGCTACCGCTATCCACGATAACCTTGCATTTCCTGTCTTTGGTCTTGCATGCAGTTCTGAAAAGTCTGTTTGTTTGAGTTGTGTCCTCCACCTCCTTCTCGGGTGTTAAGAGAACCTTACGCATCATTAATGACCTTCCGTCTTCTGTGTCTTCTGCTTCAACATTTCACCTCTATGCATCAGCGATGTGAGCTTCTCCTCCATCCTTCTTCCTATATGGACAGTCAACTACCTTGTATCCATTCTTTCCACACATGAAGCATGTGATGACTCCACCTCTGCCTCTTCCTCTACCTATGGTATGAGGAAATGTGTTATTATCAGCGTATCCTCCACTCTGTTCTGTCGACTGCCTTCACTATTCAGCATGTTGGCCTCGCTGTGAACTTCCACCTCTTTCTGTTCTAGACTGAGGCTTTTTCCAGTCGTCCTTGGATTTTTGGAACCTATCTTGGGCAACTGAATTACCTTTGGGTTGGCTCCTACCTCGGCCTCGCTATCCTGGCTTACGACTCAGCTTCTCTTCGGCCTTCAAATCCATTTGATAAGCATCCTCCACTGTCCAGATGGTAACCATGCTTAATTCATCATGAATGTCATATCTCAGACCATTCAGATATCTAGCAACCTTCTCATCATCGCTCTCCCGATGACCTACTCTAATTTTTAGCTTGTAGAATTATTCGTTATACTCCTTCACTGTCATCAACTTCTGCCTTAGGTTCTGCATTCTCCTGAACAATGTGATTTGATAATCCCTTGGGATGAACTTTGCCTTCATCTTTGAAACCATTCGATCCCAGCTTTTAATCTTTTGTTTTCCTTTGGAACGTCTATCTGCTTGAAGCTCGTCCCACCATAATGCTGCGTGTCCCTTCAATTTGGTGATAGCATGCCTAACCTTCTTATCTTCTTCGATGTCCTCATAATCGAAGTAGGTGTCAAGAGCTCTAATCCAATCTAGAAGCTCTTCTGCATCCAGATTCCCTTCATAATCTAGAATGTCCATCTTTGCTTTCGAACTCATCCGGGCGATATATTTTATCAACCGTTCATTGGCTGCATCTTCGGCTGCAACTTCTCCTTGTTGTTCAACTTCAACTTCACCTTCGGAGTCGCTCAGATCTCCAGTACTGGCTGTGCATCTCTACGCTGCTTCCATATCTTCTAATCTCACTCAGAGATCACGTATCTACCTCTCCATTTCTGGATTATGTGCTTGTCTCCCTCTTCCTCTCTCGTTCCCCCTATCCTCTGGATCGGGTGATTGTCTTTCTCTCCTCGGCGGCATGGTGAAATTTTCTCTTCTTCTCTGCTACAGAAAGCAAAGATATTTTCTCTCTCTGACACCACTCTAGCGCAAACGCACCACCCAGGCACATCCGCTCCCACAGGTCCTTATTTTCCTTCGGCCCGAAGAGCTAAAATGCTCTTCAAATCCCTTATCGGGACTTTCCTACACCCACAGGACTCTCCTTATGATCTCCCTTGGTTCTATCAGGAAATCGAACCTCGCAAGATCGCGAGTCTTGAACTCACGAGATTGGGTCTTACAAATCCCCGAACCCCGATGAATATCCACCCACGTATTCCTTGCTCTGTCGGGAATTCTCTCGTCAGGAACTCGGTACTTACAAGGTCGTGAATCACTCACCTCATGGATCCCCGATTCCCAATTTGTGATGGTACTTTATGCACCCCTTAACTCCTTCCGGCTAACTCTTTTCACATGTGACCTGCTAGTCCACAAGACCACGGTCCTTTCCCCTATCGGAGTATCGCGATTTCAATTGCACTCGTTCACAGACCCTTCCAAGTCTCGAAACCCAATACGGATGACACCTGTCCTCCACTGAAATGTTGTGACTATGGGACCGTCGCGTTTCGGAATTTCGCGACTTCTCCTGTTGTGATTTTCTCATCACCGAGAATCTCGAAATGTCAATCCCCGATGCACGTGTGATCTCTCTCTCCTCCACGTCACCACTTCCTCGTCTCTCTATCGGGTATCGCGAAATCGCGATTTCTAGTGCAACAATTATGTTGTATGCGGAAACCCCGAAATGCCAAACTCCAACTCCTTTAGATCCTCGGACACCTATCCCTCAGATCGAACGGCTCTGACCGTGTCGAGAAATCACGGATCACGATTTTGTTGTGCAAGAGTTTCACGACTCCTGAAACCCTGATTCTCCGATCCCCGACTCTTCTCCAGATGTCTGACGCGTGTCTTGCCAAGATCATAGCTAGGATCCTTTCTCGGGATTTCGAGAACCACAAGGTCTCGATTCTCTGCCTTAACAAAACTCCAATGACTCTGATATCCCGATGGCTTCTCCGGACTCTTCCTCTGCACACTAGGGCTTAACCCCAGTGCAACTTCTCGAGATCTAACGGCTGACGGGATTTCGTCAATCTCCCTCTGTGAATCCTGACCGTCGATTGCTCCTCCTTGAAGACCTTCTTGAGAATGACTAAGTATCCCTTCTCAGAACTTGCTCTCCAACACCTGCGCTTGCAACTCTTTCTTGAACCTTCTACGGCATGAACCTCCGGTGCTCTCCTTTAATGATATCATGAAGGTGTTGTACCTTCTGAGCTTTTCCACTCTGATCCCTTCAGAGGAACTTGTGCACACTCCTTGCGCTCAACATTCAACGACTTCCCAAGTGTTGAATCCTTTCGAATCTGCGCACTCCTGCAGCAACAGTCTTCGATCTCCTTTGCTCAGATTTATGACTGAGACTTCTTCTTTAGCCTGTGCACTCCTTGCACGGCTTCAACACCCCAAATCCACTTCTGGGTGAATGAGAACAAAAGTTAAACTACTGAGCCTTCATCAACGCACTCCTTGCAGATGAATTCAACTGCACACCTTGCAGGAATCTCCTGGCTCAGATAGAGAAATAATTGAAACTCATTCCATCTCCCCTTCAGATTTCAGTTTGAAACATGAAATCACATGCACAACATATACAAAGCAAATGCATAACAACAAATAAAACATTCCTGAGCACAACATCAATATACAGAGAAAACAACACAAACCATGAGATTGAATCAAAGCTTCCTTCTATTAATTCAAATGCCTGTACATGGGTGTTATTCATACAATATTCTCTATTTGCTCTTCTCTTCTCCTGAATGCTTGATAATGTTACAATGATACAATGAGGGTGTCTATATCCATTTTCCCTCTTGGACTCTAAAACTATCAAATCTACAATTAAATTCTACCTACGAGCATTAACTAAAATAAATGTCATCTATCTACCTAAGGACAAGAGCTATCCGCTCAAGGTCCATTACAATATACAAGTGCGCTTTCATAAATGGCTTCATTTAAGACTTGCGCAACAATTCCCAAAGTGTTTTCAAAATGTGTGTTGGCTTATCCAGCTGTCTTCCGCTCAATGTGTTGGCTCGCTTGATGAGTTGGTGATGCTCCTGCATCAGTCTCCATTATCTTGGTGTTTGTGGATGGTTGAGTAATCGAGGGATGGCTGACTTGGCAAGGTAGGATTATCTGATTTTTTCAAATTCAAAATTTAAACATTGCAGTATACTACCTCATGTTTGTTTCGGAGACTATTTCAAAATCATTGTTTAATGAAGTAATGCACGGTGATGGTAGAAGGTAGAGCATGAGCCTAGGATAGCAACAGGAGGAATCGGCACTAGATATCATGAAGGTATTAGAGAATGCAATCTAGGAAAATATTCAAAGACCCTGGACCCTGGCGGCACGATTACCCGATATGATGCATTTCCCCGGGAAAACAGGTCTACTTGTAAATGGGCCATAGATGATTTTTCTCCAGATAAAGTCTGTGATTATCACCCGGTATGATTAAAATTTGAATAGTTGGTTAACTAAGGCATATATACATGCAATGTAGAAGAATTTTTGGCTTGGATGATTAATTGGAAAAGTCACATGTCTTAAGTTTTTCTGTTCTAACTTCTAAGTGTTATTGTGAGCCATCAGTTTGCTTTAGTTGCAAGTTCATAAAAAAAATGATCGGAAAAACACACAATTTTATGATTAATTTCATGTCTTTTGATAGGCAGTGTTTTTATGTGATGTATATATGTTTTTAAACTAATATTAGGACTAAAGCCATGTAAGTTATGATTTTTGGTTAAGACCACTTGCTCAACTTGAACTCTGCAAGTTGAAGTTCTCATCTCTCATTGAAAATAGTACATTGAAATGTAATATGACATACCTATCTAGTGACATGTCGATGTAGGCAAAAGCAGGGCACTCTAGAGCTGACGAGTGAGGGTAGCATTTATTTCAGAATATGAAAGATATCGTTATAGAATCCTCTTTGAAACAATGTTGTAATTACAATGAACTAGGCATCAAAGTTTTTAGGTTAGAAGCATGGTTGACTTATCATGAAAGTGTGCATTCACAGTCTTCTGGGTTGCTTTTTCTACTTTGAAATTGATTAGATGTGGTCAATTTTGATGCAATTTTGAGAAATTACATTGTAATTTGTTGGAATGTTTAAGAATATTAATTTAAACCAATAGACAGTATACTACTATTGGATTTTCTATTTGAGATATTGAGCTCTTTGTATCATGGACACTGACTGGTGATTTTGGAAAGTAAATCGTCAATTTGAGCTTCTGACCAGTTTGTGATTTGGTTTCTTGGTTAAAAATTTCTATGCAGGTTCCCAATTTGACAACCTTGATTTATGGAAAAAGTTCAACCATATTTACCTTTCATTTTGTAATGTCAATGGAAGAATTACCGTCATAACTTTATTCTATTACCTGTATATCATAAATGTATTTATCTTATAGAAAAAGGTAACAATGGCAGTAGTACAGAGATGTCAAAGAAGTAAGCTTTGCATTCTCACGAAGCATTTATTTTTATAATAATAATTTAAAATGATTTTAGGAAGGAATCATGCATGATACCATAACTACTTCCTGCAAGATTCAATCACATATCAAACACATATTTTAACAATTTTGATAACAAAAAGTGAATATTCATCTATCTTCCTTTTATTTAGTTCTCTACTATTAATCAATTTGAATTTGAGAAGAAAGAATAAAAAAATGAAACAAATACACGACTGACAATCAATTTGGGGGAAAGTATATGAAATGAAGAAAATATAGTGTTGATGGGTGTAGAAGCAAAATAGATTGTGTATATTACATAGAACAATCAAATATATATTGAACCACCTTGAAATGAATTAACTAACTACGTAGGACTAAGACATTAATGTATTGTGTTACATATATTATTGTTATCACAAAGATGTCTTGACATTTTTATTAATGTGGTATGAACACTTTATTTGTTTGCACCAATACCTAATGTTCAAGTACGCTATGTCGCCTAGTCTTAAAACATGGTAAAGTATATTACTATGAATGTTGCATTACTTCTATCAAAGTAGGCCGCAAACTTGGAAGAAACTTAAGTTATACAATTGGGACCAAAATCTGAATGGAATTATTAGGATTGAACAATTTTTAGACATACGCAGGTTTCACTGCAGCAAGTATTGAGCCTTTTCCTTGTAAAAAACATTGATGATTCTTTCATTAATTCTAGCACCCTTTCTTAATTGACATATTTGATACAACACCAACCTTGTCCTTGAATTTTATAAAATTGACCAAGAGCCTTGGTGAATATGTTTGTAGTCTACTCTTGTGTTGCACAATAATAGAGCTTGATCTGACCATCTTCAACACTGACAAATGTAGTGATGGTAAGTCCACATGCCTGGTCATGTATGAGATATTGAATTCTGCAAGATTTATAACTTCTATTCTTGTTATAATATAGTGTTGTTTCCTAATGCTACTTTTCTTGCAAATCAAATATTGGGATCATATAACTTGACATCCTCTAATAATTTCCACTTTGTATTTCACTTAATAGAGAAAAACACCTGACTCCCCCTTTTTTATATAATACGGGTTTCCCTACTATTACTAATTGGGCCCTTAAATATATAATGGGAGAGGATTGAATAGATAGGGCTCATTTTCCATTTAATAAAATTAATAATTGAGAGGGGATCGGGATAGAAGAATGCAATTTCTCCAACGTTTATGTCCAGGGGTGAAAATATAGGTGTACCACACAATAGATGTTTATTTTTTAGACTAGAAACAACTCCTATTCTATGTTGAAGTTAGAATAGGAAAATAGTCTCCACACAAAGAACACATGAAGAACCTAGATCATAAGATATGGAGGGCATCCATAATACCGAACTAAATTAAAGAACCATAATATGATAGTTCACCCAATCACTACAAGGAGGCAACGCATTAAATTTATGAGTGGGGTTTAGATTTTCTACCCGAAAACTCAAACATGGGATCATAGAGTCCACCTACTAACTACTAATGTGTGATATAACAATGCACCAAGGGTGATCATAAATGACTTTAATAACCACTAAATGGACAACAAAATCAATCTTAACCACAATTATATCAACATACACCCTTAAACTTGACTTGGAAATAAAGAAGGCAAAGTTGGAACAATCATGTATTTCATCAAGTGAAGACTACATCACAACATCCTTTTTAACTATTCACTTGCAAAAGATGTAGATAAAAGTTTGGCCAAATAAACATTATTATAATTCCCCTTTAAATGTTTTATTGTGTAGGGAATAAAATAGTGATTAATTTGGACAATATATTAACCATCGCAAGGTGTGGAAACAACTCTTATTGAAGAGTCAATATGCATGACCATGGCTATCAAAAAAATATTAACATGAATCTCTTTGAATTTGGTGCAACAAATATATTCCTATGTCAAATTTGAAGCCTCCAAAAAACACTTTCACATGAACCTTTTCAAAACATGTGAAACAAACATAAGGAAACTAAAATCTATATGTAAAAGAACAAATGTGCCAATGGTCAAAGTCGAAACTCAAATCTCACACTGTTATTGAAACAAATCTCCAAAGATGGAAAAGATCATGTTGATGTTGAAAGTGATTCAACAACAATACTAATAAGGCAAGAGTGTTGAAGATCATCAAAATTTCTCCAAGCAAATAAACCAAGACCTTGACCATACACTCATGAAGGTAAAAAATCTTATTCAAGCATTGCAAACATCAAATGTGACAAGATGGTTTTCTCATCATAAAGTGCTCGTGTGCCGAAGAGACTCAACAAATAAAGATTTCCATCAAAGCTATCAAGAACAAATACTATAGCTAAGGTTAATCAACCAAAGATAGCAATAGGGGTTGTATGGTTATACAATGGATGATAAAGTCAATATGAACCCCTAAAAAAAGTGCTCAAATTATGCCATGACCAATTGTCAATCTAACCACAATTAATCCTAAAAGTTGATGTAGATTTAGGATTCTCAACTAAAAATATGTAAAAATTTCCATTGTGGTAATAAGAATTTTGATCCATGAATGGAGAGAAAGAAAACTCATAATCATAATGATTAGGATGCTTATATGGTTTAGATGTGGATGTCGAAGACTCTATAACTCATTAAGCAAAAGGTGTAGGATTTGATTTGTGTGAAGTAGATTAAGGTTCTAGTGTAGTTGAATCCTCTGGCAATGTAGGATCTAGTTCTTGAGAAACAAAAGTGGTTGATAAAACATCAGGGTTTGCATATGGTGATGGAGTCTCAAAACATCTAAGGCTTGCTAGTATTGAGACATTATTATAGTGGGAATTCCTTGTCCATTTTACTAGGTTCAATGGTATAAACCAAGACAAGAAAATAATTTGGAACCAAACTCCCATTGGCAAAATGAATATTTGGATAACTTAGCATACAAATTATGTTTTCTAAGAGATTGAATGACTAATTTAAGGTGCTCCTTGTGCTCTTCTAGGATTTGGGAGTATATCAATATGTCATCAAGGAAAACTTGAATGAACTTGTCCAAGTCTTTTCGCAAGGCTCCACTTCTAAAATTCATGAACACCTCGGATGTATTGGTACCAAATGACACCACCACAAACCCATAATACCCAAAGTGGGTCTAAAATGCAATGTTTGAAATATCCTCATCCATAAAGTTGTGAAGTCCAATGTGCATGAATACATTTTATTAGCTCCCAAACCTGCACTTACACTATCAATCCCTTACTACTATTATTTTTTTAGAAATATTTCTTATAGAATCTATTTGGCTATGTTTTCGCACTATGGGGGGCGTATCCATGCCATTCAAAACCCTCCAAGTGGGTGTAGATGAGGCTAGGTGCATCCTTAATATCAATTATACAAGCCCAAATCCACTTTCGTATATCTAAGTGTCCAATATGATTCATCACAACACAAATATCCCACTCTCATTTTTTTAGGTCTAGGATAATCGATAAGTGGTTAGGATTACTTGGGCGAGGCCCAAGTTCAAATCCAACTCGCTACAACTTAAACCATATGATAGTGCCAACAACTCACAAGTTAGTTCCTACCAAGAAACTGATTATTAATAAGGGTCAAGACATTGAGATACACCTGTCGGGGGGTCCCACTCTTGGGGGGTGTATAACCTTCTAGCCTTATCACAATGGGACATGTCTCATCATGGATTTGAACCTAGGTGAGTGAGTGTGAGACCTACCTCCAAACCATTTGAGTTATTTCCCCTCAACTACAAATATCTCACTATCTTCACAACCAATGCATTTTCCATTGTAGGGGGAGTCCCTAATGCCACTCAATGACCAATATATTAATCTCTTAATGAATATTGAATTTGAAAATGGTGGTTCTTTAATATAGTTATCATATTAAATGGAAGGGTTCAACATGATTAGTGCCTATCTTATTGGATTATGGGGTCATATATACATCGAGGCCAACATGGGATAATGAATATTGCAATAGGATAATTCAAGGAAGATGTTTTGTTGATTAAACTAATTAAATGTTGAGTTGAGACAAAGAAAGAGAAATCCAAAGATATACCCTTACACATGCATTACCAATCGAAGGAGAAAGTAAGAAAAATCGACATGAAACATTGTATTTTGGAGAAGTTGTGATCAACATAGACAACTACATAAGGGTCACCACCCATTAAAATTCTACTAATATTACAATAGATTATAGAAAAAGTATCACTATTGTATCATATCCAAATAAAACATCAAGGTGGATACAAATGTCCAACAATGAAGTATTCCAAATTAATCCACCCATATCTCTAGTTGTAGCACTAGCATGACAACTTGATCTACATAAAAGGAAGGAGCTATGAAAGACACTATTACATAATAATCCCACAAATCCCCAATGATTCAATGCACTACTACCCTAGGATCAAATCTCTTTTAACCAACCCTTTTCTCATGTGCTTTCACTATCTAAATAGAGGATGGGAGAGTGATCATGACTAATTATATCGAACAGTTCCATTCTCATTACAATAATATTAAATATACTAGATCATTTATGACTTTTCCATAGATGATCTTTCTTTCATTTAATGATCCTATTTTTCCTTCAGTTCCACAACAATATCTTGAGCTTGTTGCTTATTTGAAAAAGTGAATTTTGATCCTCTCACTCAGTGAATATGCAACCCTCAAGTGTGCTCTTCTAATAGTTTTTATAAAGATAGCTAACAGTATGCCCCATCATCATTCATTGCATTTTGCTTCGTTGCTAGCCATATAGTCTCCAAGTGGCTTTGTAATCGTCATTCACGGGAAGAATGAAGTGGGTAGACCTAAAACATTCAAGTATGCACCACATTTATCATTTGATATACACGCTAGTATGGAAAAGATGATTGAAGATGGTTTAACGTTACAATGGTATATATACTGAGTATATATAGCAGTATATATACTCAGTATATATAGCAATATATATACTCAGTATATATGTATATACTCAATATATATATATATATATATATAT
>ML791009.1:84090-106672 GCA_009831015.1 Picea engelmannii | reverse complement strand
GTATATATATATATACTAAGTATATATATGTGTCGGTATATACTGGTATATATACTAAGTATATATACCACTATATATACCTAGTATATATATGGGTATATATACTGAGTATGTATACTGGTATATATATGTTGGTAATATATACCAGTATATATATCGATATATATATTGAGTATATATACGAATATATATACCAGTATATATACTGACACATACACCTAGTATATGTCAATATATATACTAGGTATATGTGTCATTATATATACTCAGTATATATACCGGTATATATACTCAGCATATATATCGGTATATATACTAAGTATATATATTGGTATACATACTGATCCTTTATATATACTAATCCTTTAAATACTAATGCAGAAGTATGCTCATAGGAATCGAGCCTGCCAAGGTCATAGAGGCAGTGATGGAATCCCTTAAAGGGAAAGGATTCTATGTGTTTGAAGAATAATTCACATACATAAGGCTTTACTGCTTCTTCCCTTATTCATGTGTGACCGAGTTTTGGTGCATGAGCTATGTAGACAATGCAAGACATGGTCCCTATTCTTCGACAATAAAAGAAAGAGGAAATTTATCACTATGCAACTCAAAATTTCTAGGATTATCGTCAAGAGCTCATTGAAATGGTTGGATTCTTCGAATCCTTGTGAAGAAAGAAGTGGAGGTGATTGGAGGCTTTGACCTAAAAGGAATTTTTGTGGCCCACATGCTATCCATCAGTTACCCCACAGTATTTAGTAGGGTGCAAGAAATTTTGCAAGGGGGAGATGACAACAAATAATCTCTTGTCGAAGGAAAGGTGACAACCATTTGAAGCAAAATTTCACCCAGGAGAAAGAAACAACCAATTCAAGAAGATTCACATACTGAGATGAGTTCAAATGTGGGTACTTATGTATGTGAATTCCCCTAGAAACCAAAAATCCTAATGTATGTGAATTGTTCTTCAAACACACAGAATCATTTCCCTTTAAGGGATTCCATCGTTGCCTCTATGAATATAATATGATTATATATATCGGTATATATACTGAGTATCAATTTCACTTGAGGTTACATATTTTGCAGTTTTGAAATCAAATTTTGTTTATTTCCTATAGCGTTAATACATTTAATATAACAATAAAACTCATGTTCTCAACTACTCTATTAACCATTCTATCTCTACACACAATGAAATAGTTTTTCCTTGAAATTTTAACTAATAGGACACATCGCTCCTCTAAGTCATAAGGAGACATGGCTATACACGATATGTTGTGACATAAAGGTTAATTAAGGGAACATATAAAAAAAATTAAGCATGCTTCAAAGATCTGCTATGTTTTCTTTAAGGGTTGAAATTTAGTTAACTATAGTGGAAATCAAGGACAATAAGAAGATCATCCAATGCTCAATATTCATATGATTATTTTGAAATCAAAAGGAAGAATATGAACCATAAACATATGAAAACCTTAATTCCCTTAAAGAGACCTTCATGGATATTGTTTAGAATGAACTTGTGGAGTTGTACAATATCTACCCAAAACCAAAACATAGAAAGCAACAAGCTAGATTGAATTAATTCAAACTATAGAAATAAACAAGATAGATTGAATTAATTCAAGGTATACACTTGCACCTGATTTGTAATTCTTAAACACAATCCCCTTGCCCTTAATTTGTAATCCTTAAACACATAATTACTATTATTTCTTATGTTGTTGTCTTGTTTCAAGTATTCACTTTTAACAACCATCGACCAAACTATGAAGTGGTTTTCTTCATTTTTTTTTAGAGAGATATTGATGGTTTGCTTTACTTTTAAACAAAGTGCCAACCAATAATACCCACCCAAATCATTATCTTTTCAATGACCACTACATATATGTACCTTGTAATAACATAATATACAATGCTTAACATTACTGAAATAAAATGGAGATGCATTGAATTTGAGTCATATATAAGATAACATATGATATGATCATTAATGAATGATCAAAAGTAGTTCAAAGAGACTACAAATCATACAAAGATAGTCTAAATATTAAATTTTTCATCTCATATATGTGTGCGAATTAGTTGAATCATAAACAATAAACAATGTCATACATAAAATTGAATTATGTTAACAAACTAAATTTCCAATTAACTACCCATTGAAGAAACATCAAATACAATACTCCAAAAAACCCACAACTCTTTATCCAATTGATATTTTGAGTAAATTAATTATTTTAATTTATGCTAATAATTCTTTTTATTCCACTTCTTTAGAAAATGAAATGGAAATTTTGTAGGGGTATGAAAAGAAACAAAAACTATTAGTAGGAACTATTTGGAGAGTTTTAAACATACTGGGATATCTATCAATTGTTATCATTAGGAAAATTATTCAAATAAAAAGCCAAAGGTGTTTGATTGCCCCGATTTGGCATGGATGCAACTATTGTCCCACATTGTGGATTTGGCATGGATGCAACTTTTCTCCTCCCACGTTGTGGATTTGGCATGGATGCAACTTTTCTCCTCCCACGTTGTCTAGACTTGGTGAATTCATATGGCATATATTCTTCAGCATTCACATTCAAGTCCTCTTCTAGAGCTCGTCGAGCCCTCCGTCGATGCTTAAAGCTAGGGATAATCCAACTTTTCTTTCTTCTTAGAGATCCATCCAATGTTTGTGGGTCATTGGTGAAGTCAAAGTCCATTATAAATTTATCATTGAAGCCAATAAGAAATCTTTCCAAATACTCCTTCATTTCCAAACATATATGTTGTTCCCATGGTGCATGATGAATTACATCCTGCAACTTTAAATGTATGGAATTTTAAAATAGATGAATCATATAAAACATTCAAATTAATATGCAAATACCATAGCATATTAGAATAAAGTAAACTTTAATGGATGACTTTTATACAATAAAGAAGGATCACCTATAATCTGTGTAGCTTCTATAACATCCATTGTATAATCAAATCACAATCATTGTTTCCTTGATGAATGGCATTGCCATCTTCTCCTCCAACATTGTCCCCATTCCTATTTTCATGAGCATTCTCATTGTCCCCATTGGCATCATTTGTGGCATCATTTGTATGAGACATATAAGTGGCTTTTTCTTCTAGAATCTCATCCACTGTTAATTCCTCAATAGCATCTTCTTGGGCTACTTCATTACAAATTCCACATAGAGCACTAACTTTCAAAACATGGTTGCATGTGTTGCCTCGCAATGCCCATGGGAAATCACATACTAGACCATTTGCAGTAGATTTTGATACAATGTAATATTTTGCACGATCTGTCTAGCTAATAACCATGTATGCACCTTCAACAATGTCATGAGGACTAACATCATTGTCAGGAATTTTCCTAGATTTCTCTAATGAAGTCTGAAGGTACCTCTCCTTCTTCCAGTTTGTTAGAAATCCAAACTCCTTCAAATAGTTTTGATGCACAAAAAAAGTTTCCACCCTCTTCAATAGGGAGAAAATCAACCAATGCATTCTCCTAGAACATTTACGCCTTCGGTCACGTAAGAACTTGGTCTTCAAGAAGCAATGGTATGATTCAATTGAACTATTGGACTCTTGATTAGCATGAGGAAAGTCCCAATAACATTTTTCCACATATCTAATAAGAAAAAGATAACCAATCATTAATATGTTAAGTTAATATGACATGTAATTATAACTAAATTAAAATGATCTATATATGTTGGAAAAAGTAATCTAAGACAACATAATAAGTAACTTACATATATTATCCCCTTCCAACCAATGTTTTCTGAAGTAGTCCAAAAACATAACTTCGCCAACAAAATTTTCAAAGAATGTTCACATTGCCTCACTAACGGCATCATGATCATGACAACAGTGCATTATCTCACCTAGACTATGAGATAATTCTTTGGCTCTTTTAGGGGATGATTCCAATTGAAATGCATTTTTTGACCAAGCACGACGAACATGCCAACAACAAAGGAGGACGCGACAACCCAAAATTTTCCTACAAGAAAAATGATATCGTTCTTGTGTTAATTGAACATAATTAACATTTAGCAACCAACTATATTCACCATTAAATGTAATACCAACAAAAATCTAGGTGTACAGGTGCTAATGATAATTCATACATTCATAACGTGCATAATATTTGTCTCGCCTCAATGCTTTAATTTCTACTAATGCATCATCTGTCATGACAGCATTCAGTTTCCAATTTGGGCATATTTTCCTACATGCATCTAGGAGTGGTCTAAGCCACTGGGCTATATCTGATATTCTATTGCGTGAATACACTGCCCATGCAAGAGGAACACTGCTATATTGAGAATCGAAGGCAAGAACTGTGTATAATTGGTACTACACAAACCAATACAATAATCAACCTCTCAATTTTAGAGTACTAATTATATTGAATGAAACATTGAACTCGATAGAAACATTAAAAAAACTGATGAAACTCACCCCATATTTGTTTGTGCTAAACGTAGAATCCAAAGCCAACATGTTGTTGTGAGAACACATGACCATCATATCAAGCATCCATTCTATTTGGATGCCAATTATGAATGGTACATCCTCTCCTTTTGGTCCCTGGTAGAAAAAAAGGATTTTTTCTCTTCTTGATACCACTTGTTAACACTCAGAAAATCCTTGGGATCTAATTGATGCTTATCTTTCAAATGGCAGTTGAATATATTGGAGACATTTTTTCTACATAAATTAAGGTCTCTAGCACCCATCACAGAACCAAAGAGCCCATCAAGGATATTTCATTCAAATATTGTATCAACTAGAACACCAAGTCCACGTAGTGTCTTTATCATTGATTGGATCTCCTTTGAAAGATGGGGGGTGCTCAAGGACTTTGGATCGTCGGATTTATCATATTTTCCATGGCATGGCCAGCCATTGCAATCCTCATGTAGGTACTCATTATAGATGATAATTTCAACCCCTAACATATCATTCACTTCCTTCACTATAAATTTGCATTGGCGTCCTCTTTTTTGGAAAAAATTTCGCTTTCTTAAATATGGTTGTGGACGTCCTTTAAGATCATATGGGCCATAACAACATTGGAACCTAAAAAATGGCCAACATTCAAAGAAATATCATTACATGTAATAGTAATACCAACAATATTTTTTGGAACTTAGCAATACATATTGAAAAAACATATAAATTGGATTAAGAGGTCATGATAAATACTGACAATGCATAGTTCAAGGATGTTGGACCCATCATATAAGATTCACCATCGCCAGAGCATTTCCTATGGGATCTTCGTACAAATGTACATGGTGCATCTGGGTTGTTTTGCTCTCCCATAATGAAGTCTTCCAACCTATTGTATGGTATCAGAGCAGTGTGATCAATAGTTCCATCTTCACGTTGTATACCACTCCAAACAAGGTCTTGGCTTGAAAATATATTTTTGTCTGATAAACTTTGAATAGGGAGCTTCTTGATAAGTGAATGTTTTGTCTTCTGAACCATTATGCAAATTATTGCAATATGTCCCTGTAGCAAATGGTAAATGTAAATCAAACAAAATTAATTGAAAATATATCTAATTTAAATAAAAAAAAATAGATCAAATAGTAAATGTAATGGTAAATTCCCCATATTTCTAAACAAAAATTATTAAATAACCACATACTGCACTGGGATGATACTTTGATGAGAAGTCCCTTGGGAGCCACAACCCGGGGAAAACTCAAAATTTAATCTCCCCCAATTTCCTCCAAATAACTCAAAGAACTCGAAAGCGAAGTCGGTTGATTTGGCTGATAATGATTGTAGAAATTCCAGGGACAGAGTTGCAGTTGGTTAAATAAATACAAGCTTCGACAAATTTGATCGTAAATAACGCAGAATAAAATGGGTAATTAAGAATGAAAAGAAGAACATTTTATTGGGGACTGCTTCACTCTTTGTTTTACCCATGGCTGGTCGGTTTCAAATCCTAAAAACAGTGAATAGATATGGAAAGAAATTCTGTGAATAACATATTTTAAAAAATATAAAAGTGCAGGCTCCTCATAATATTACCTATATTTCAAAAAAAATCATCACAAACTTATTGAGAACAATATATAATGATTAACTTACAAAAAACCAAATACAAAACCACATACAAGTAAACTTATTCTTAGGCGTGGGTTGAAGTTCATAAGTCCTGGGATTTCACAACCATGGGATTTCAGATTTATGCTTTTAGGGTGATCATATTTTGCAATAATCCCAGAAGCTGAAGAAACAACGTGCAAAATGAACAAAGGACAACACTGATATTTATAGGCCCATAACTTTTTAATAATTTGGAATTTATTTTCCATTTTGGGGGTCAGCTACAATTCTACAAACGACCAGTAATGGCTAGCTACAATTCACAAAAAATAAAATTATTTATTTTCTCATCAAAAAATTATTTATTTTCTCATAAAAAATAATGTAGCATGTTTCTAATCTCAATTGCAGATTAACCCACTTATCACAAGCAAATTGAAAATGGGTCTATAATGATGAAAACTTAAGATCCATTTTCTACACACATTTTTCTCTAATTAACAAGGAATTTTCAGTGCTACTTAATGTAAAATATGTAAGGTAAAATCTAAATATTAAGTGGCTTAGAGTAGCTCAGCAATCATTCTGCAATGCTTTACCAATGTAAGGAAAAATCTAAATATTAAGTGGCTTAGAGTAGCTCAACAATCATTCTGCAATGCTTTACCAATGTAGGGCAAAATTTAAATATTTTACTATGGTGTGAACATCTTGTGAACAAGGGCAGAGGAGCTCAGCAATCATTCTGCAATGCCAGTTCATATAAAATTTTATTTTAGATTGAAAGGAAAGTTACATTAGCAAAAGACGAGCTATCTTCTCGACACAGTTTAAGAAAAATTAAAACGGTTTCATAAAAAAATGATTATAATGTGACATCTTGTGAACAAGAGCAGAGAAACTCAGAAATCATTCTGTAATGCTAATTTGGATAGAATTTTAAATTGAAGGGAGAGCTTCATTACCAAAAGATATTCCACATAGTGGTTTACATGGCTCATTAGTATTTAAGAAGGAATGTGCACAAAAACACACGAAATCTTATATCTTCTGCAATATGTTATAATATTATAGGTATAACATATTTTACAACCATACGAAAGCTTATATCTTCAGCATATGATTCCTCGCTCCAAACTGCAAAGGCATTCATCTGCAATATGCTTCCTCGCTCCAAACTGCAGTATGAAGGATATGATCTCCTGCTATGGCATTGGCTTGGTTGGTAGGTCATCTCCTAGTTTAATTGCGAATTCAAATTGGAGTAAGAAGTCTCTCCTGTGACTGTTATGGCGTTGGCTTGGTTGGTAAGTCAGTTTAATTGCGAAGTCAAATCGGAGTAAGAAGTCTCTCCCACGACGGCGATAGTGTTACGGAATGCTAGTAGTGTACGCTACTTGGCAGCGTGTCTAGGGGATAGTGCACATGAAGGGGGTCGCCGGAAAGCCACTTCCGTAAAGCTACTCGGGAGGGAATATTTCTTTTGAGTTAGCCTACTCCGTTCAAAATATGAGCTCGTTTTGTGCATGAGAGAGAAAATGAAGTGAGTAAGAGGCCATGACTAATCAAAGAGAATTTTTTTCCCTTAGCGAATGAAGTGAGTAAGAGGCCATGACTAATCAAAGAGAATTTTTTTTTCCCTTAGCAAAAACCTCGGCCTTAGTGAAAACCATGCCCAAGAATTCCCACTGCCAAATTTTCACGAAAGGCAACTAGACCAATATTTATAGTTGAACTAATATTTGTAGTCGATTAAAATGGTAGACTAAACCAATATTTTTGTAATTGAGGTAATATTTGAAGGTCAAACCAGTGTTAATAGTTCAAGTAAATATTTTGGGGGTGTTTAAAGGGTTTATGTTTTGGTATCTAACTATATAAATCTTTGTTAAATTGTAATTTTTTGTTATTTAAATTGAATTTATGAATACATAAATGGTTTTAGTGTGCTGAAAAATCTTTGGGATACTATCTGCAGATCCAACAATTTCTTCATTCAAATTTATATATCCAACAATTTCTCACTAAATTTTTGGAAAAAATTAAATGAAAAATATCCCATGAAAAGAATCAAAATGTAGAATGTTTAAACTACTACAAATATTTTAAGCATGTTAGAAATAAAACAATAAACCAATATTTTTATAATTGAGGTAATATTTGAATATTAAACCAATGTTAATAATTGATGTAAATATTTTAAACTCGTCCAAACGAGTATACCAAACACTTGAAATTCCCCTCCAAACAAACAATTACATTAAAACAACTATTATCTCAATTAATATTTATATTTTGTTAATTTTTTGTTAATAGTTATTACTTTCGTACATGTTATAAATAAGTTAAACAATACTTAATTTAATTACCATTAAAAACAAGAACTATGTATTTTATCTATAATTTTCTTAACTTAATAAATTAAATATTTTCTTAATTTAATAAACCAAATCTTTGAACTTTTTTAAGAATCATTGCCGAAGAAACACTAACCATCATCAAGTTAAACTAAGTTAAACTTAAACATATCAAATAAAAAATTAGAAAATGCAGTCTTCAATTCTAGTAATTAAGAATCACCTCTTTGTTCACAAGGATTAGGAAATGAAAATTGATCTCTCTTTGTTTTCAACCAAAATGGTGAGAAGTGGAAAAAGATGTTTTCAAAATAATGGGTAGTTACAAATGGATTTCTAACCTCTTGTATATGTTCGTGCATGCTTTTTTAAGTGATAAATATATATTTAATTTATTATATTTGATGTATATTTGAGGGTTATTTTCTCTTAACCATGCTTTAACTTGACTTCAATAGTGGAGAATATAATGAACAAGCGATATGCAACTTTCAACACTCTTGAAAAGCAATATTTTCAATGTCAGTTTTAATATATTTGATCAAAGATCCAATTTTTTCACTCATTGGTGACACTTACCCTCTTGTATGGGTGCGAGGTTTGGGGACCATACCTTTAGGGAGTAAACCAAAATAAGATAAACACAGTGCTTGTCACGATGTTATTTAAAAATCTTTATGCCAAGAGATCGATTCCTCATGATATTATTCTAGCAAAATTTGGCATAGACCCACTCATTACTTCAATGATATTTCCTATGGTAAAAATGATGCATAGGCTTAGATGGATGGGAAAATCACATATTGGTTTTCTTAGTATCCATATATTTCACTCAAACCCTCTATGGAGTGGAAAAACTTGAGCTTGATTCATGTTGGTAGTGACTCGTGTTGAAGATTTGCAACAAGAAAGTACAAGAAGACCTATCTACACCATTATAGAATCCCTAGGAAGAAATTGAAGACCCGGGAAGAGAAGTCGGTCCCACCAATAAAAGACAAAAAATAATAAAGTAATTTGAAGACCTAGAATAAGAAGTTGGCCCCAGACAGGTGCCCAGATTAGTATAAATACAGGACTGGATCATTTCATTTGGACAGTCAGACAACTGCTTCTGCAATACGCACAAGGCAGTTGCAACTGGAGTTTTTGGTAATTTTGTTATTTCTGGGTTTTTGGTATCTTGATGAGTGCACCACACTTGGGAAGGATATTCTTGGTTTCTCTTGGTCATCTTATTGAAGCGCCAGGTCTTGGTGATACTAGCCTTGGGGAGGATATTATCTATATGGTATTTTGGCTATTGATTGTGATGTACTGGTAATATCTTGGAGTGAATTATTCTATAGAAAGGTTGTTGAGTTTTCTCCCAAGGTTGGGTTTCCCAGGATAAACTCTTGTTTTCTTGTGTCTACTATGCATGGTTAATATTTCTAGATATTGTTATTTCCACTACATTGTTATCATTGAGATATTCTATTATAATTGTTGTATGAAAGTGAATCTTTTTATTAATCATAATGCAATAACTATCAAAACTGAGAATCATAAAACATCAACAACTCGGAACCTCTTCATTACGTCACCTCATTTCCCTTAATATTAGCAAACCACCCCCACATAGTTTTCCAGTGGATGATCCTTATCTCTCCAAGGAAGAGATAAACAAGGGTATTCATATTGGGATCTATAGAGCCTACCTTTGGTCCACATGATTTGACCCTAGAGAACTTCTTTCTCCCAAACTTTAACACTATTGAAACTTGTATCTCCAGTCCAATGATGGGTTCATTCAATCCCCGAGGTACACTAGACTCTAGTTACCTTGTAGCACAAGGGTCCTCTTGTTCAACTTATAGTTTTCTCCCACCAATTTTGCATTAATACAAATAACCATATTCCTAGGGAGCATTGTATTTGTTATATCTACCCCTTAGAGCTTGACACTATGGATTATTTTGTATTTTGATGCTCTCCTTACTACAAGATTATAAGACAATTATCGTCTCTTTAGAGATACACTTAGTTTTCTCCAAACACTCAAGGACTATGAGTACTAGATGCTTATCTTTCTTCCTCAAGGAGATGTTTGACCTTCACTAATGACTTACTATAGGCAACATCCCCAAATCAACATGCACTAGGTTGATTACCTCTTACTTCCAATGCTTTGACACTAGTTGAAAGAGGCCCCATGGAGAGCTTCCAAGCTCACGTGATAGACCCACAAGGTGTCATAGATCTAATCGCCACCATGGCCTCACAGTGATGATGAATTTCTTTGTGGGATTGAACATTAAAAGTGCTTCTCTAAAGCAATAGCTCTTAGCTAGGGAACCTCTTTTTAAAGCTTCTTCATTGTTCCCCATCTCATTGGACTAGTGTTTCCTAATTATTTCCTTCTTCATTTTCCTTTTTTTAGGTTCTTTTTACCTTAGGGTTTTCTATGGCCTTCCCTTTGTAGTATTTAAATATTATATTCCTTTAATTGCAATGAGATAACTTTGACCTCTAGTGAACATTAATATCTAAATTAAGTATAAAAAAATTGTCAAATTTACAAAGAAAATATAAATTAAAACATTTCTAGAGGCCTCAAAAAAGGTTTGGAACACTTATAATGTTATTTTTATCATAAATAAAAATGTCATATAATGTAACGTGTCAATCAAGTAATATAACATACCACATCCCACATATAATAATATATGGTGCCACAACTTGTTTCACATCAAAATTTAACACATCTATGGAAAACCAAAGAAACATGTTTCTTTCCAATAATGTTGGTTATAACTAAAGCTTTCTGGGAATTTGTGGATGGTACAGGCTTATTAGCACATAAGGATATAATTATTGTTGGAGATATGAATTTCACAACATCTTCTGAGGAGGTTTGGGGGCAAACAGCGTTGGTAGACTCATTGGTGGGTTTTTTTAAATCGCTCTTTTTAAAAAACAGTTTAGTGGATGTTGTCCCTACTGAGGTAGTTCCTACATGGCAGAATGGTAGGTCCGGTGTTGATAGTATAGAAAAATGTCTCGATTGGATTTATGTAGCGGAGGATCTCATCGCCTCTACTCTGAGGTATAGGACCTGGGTGGAATATCCATTCCTGTCTGATCATGCTCCGTTTTTCCTTGAGTTTCGTGTTGGGATTATGGCGGTTACATATCCTTTTAAGTTAAAACCAATATGGATTGGTGATGATTCCTTTGCTAGGATGGTTCGGGATGTATGGAATGATCCACATCTTCTTCATATTACAGGAGCTCAAAGGAGATTGGTAGGGAAACTCTCTTTTTTAAAAGCTCAAGTTAAATCATAGGCTAAGGAGAAGCACCTTCGAGATCAGTTAGACTTGGTTAAGATTGAAGAGGCACTTGAAATCAATTATAATCAAATGACACAGGGTATAATTTATGATATACATGTTCATTCTTTGTACACACTTGAGGCAGAGAGGAAGAAATTACTGCTGGGAGAGGAAGAAAGGTGGCGTCAAAATAGTAGGGCGATATGGATTAAAAGTGGTGATAAGAATACCAAGTTTTTCCACCACTTTGCTAGCTATAGGCGGAATAAAAACTACATTTGGGAGATAAAGGATGATGCAGGGGGAATCCATATGGGGCAACAGGCCATCAAGGAAGAAGCAATTAATTACTTTAAGTCTTTCTTTAGAGATACAGGCCAAAACAATATTGAAGATTAGATCAACTCTATCAGGATGTTCCCAAACTTTGCGAGTGAGGATGAAGTACATTCACTAGAAAAGGTCGTTTCGAAGGATGAAATATATGAGATTCTAAGGGGATTTGCTAAGGACAAAAGTCTCGATCCAGATGGATGGACTGTTGAATTTTTCTTAAACTTTTTTGAGTTGGTTGGACATGATTTGTTAGATTTGGTTGAAGAAACAAGAATCTGAGGGGAGGTTATCAATTCGATTAATTCAAATTTTCTAGCTTTGATTCCCAAAGTTAATATTCCCTCTTCCTTCAGTGATTTTCATCATATTTCACTATGTAACTTATGTTACAAGATCATTGCTAAAGTTATTGCATAGAGAAATAGGTCAATTTTGTCTAGATCACTATCAGAAGAGCAGTTGGGTTTTCTTAAAGGAAGACAAATACTCGATGCAATCAGTACTGCACAGGAATGTTTACATAATATTAAAAATAAAAAACTACAAGCCATAATTCTAAAACTTGATTTAAAAAAGGCCTATGATTGTACCAATTGGGATTTCCTAAGGTTAATTCTACTACAATGTGGCTTCGGGCTATCAACAACCAATTGGATTATGGCTTGTGTAACCTCTACAACATATGAAATATTGATAAATGGAGAGGCTTCCAAATTCTTCAAGAGAAACAGAGGACTTAGACAGGGTTGTTCGTTGTCGCCCCTTCTTTTTATCCTGGTTATGGAAGGTATTAGTCTTTCTTTAAAGAAAGCGCAAGTTGATGGTACTCTAATGGGGATAAAGGTCTCCAGATTGATAAAGGTTCTTCATCTTTTAGTTGTTGATGGCATTCTTATAATGTAAAGAGCTTCTCTTACCGAATGGGAGAAAATCCAAATTATTCTCCATGTTTTCTGTCGTGCTTCGGGCTTGGTGATAAATGTACAAAAGTCATTTTTCTTGCACTCGGGAGTCTCTCCGGAAACTTTATTGTCTTTAAAAGACTTACTCATTTTCTCCTATAAAGAGCTTGTTGTGGGATTTAAATATCTGGGGTATTTGTTGAAGCAAGATAGTTATAAAGTGGAGGATTGGCAATGGCTTTTTGACAAGTTCGAGAATAAGATAAATCATTGGTGTAATAGATGGCTCTCCCTAGGGGGACGCTTTGTATTAATAAAAGCAGTTTTAGAGAGTCAACCAGTCTACTGGATGGCCCTTGCGCATACATTGATTTCGGTTCTCCATAGGATTCACAAGCTGAGTATTTATTTCCTCTGGTCAGGAAACAAAATCAAGCAAAGTTATCATTTATGCAGTTGGCAATCCATAACAAAACCCAAACATTATGGAGGCTGGGGCCAATGGAATATCTTTGTTTTCTATAGAGCCTTGGCAAAAAACACCTTATGGAGAGCTTTGATGAAGCTGGGTATTTGGCAAAGGGTGACCAAGGACAAATATTTTTTGCATGGAACAGTGATGACATGGTTGCAATCGGCGGATGCGGTCTCCTCCTTTGGATCTCAGTCTTGGAAAAATATTTGAAATACCTTACCAGTTATTCTTCAATGGATGGCTTGGAAGTCGGGTTCGAGACACTCTATATAAGTTGGGAAAGATGTTATCTTAGGCATGGGACAAGACTGTCTTTTAACACGGGATCTGGTGAACAGACTTAACCAAAGGAACATCCATCTCTTATATCAAGCGAGCCAGGTCCTGTCGAGGGGCACGATAGGCTCAAGTTGGATTAGTAGTGCTAAGTTGGGTCTAGATGAGGATCTTGCAGTGGAATGGGACAATTACAGGCATAATTTGATTGATTCAGGTATCTTTTTAGTGGATAAGCCAGATGAATTAATATGGGCAGGTGGTGATATGTCGAGACAAATTTCTATAAAGAATGTTTGCGAAGCCTTTTCTAATAAATTATGGAGATACAAACTAGGGGGGTGGAGGAGGAAACTCTAGAAATGGGATTTCCCATTGAAGATAAAGCTTTTTGTTTGGCTCTTAGCTGAAAACAAAATCTTAACTTGGAAAAATTTGCAAAAAAGAGGATGGAAGGGGCCAGGATTATGCTATCTATGCAAAAATAAGAGAGAATCAGGTAAACACATATTTGTAAATTGCTCCTTTACTATATCAGTTTGGGAGGAAGTGAAAAAGGCTCTAAATCTCACTTATGGTTGGAATGGCATATCAGTGAATGATTGTTTCCAAAACTGGGCAACTCAGAATTTTAATTTACAAGCTCTTCTTGCTTATATATGGTGGAACATTTGGTTGGACAGAAATAAGTCTATCTTTGAGGAAAGGATCCCCTCTATGCAGAGAATTGTTTATCTTGCTCTAGGAGCTTTGGGAAAAATGGGGAAAAATCATAAAGTTTCTATCCCTAGGCTTACACCTACAATCCTTCCTGTAGATAAAGCTCTTGCTTGGTTTGATGGGGCTGCTCAACAGAATGGAAATCTTAGTGGTGTTGGTGGTGTCTTAAAGATAGATGAACATAAGGAGTATAGATGGACTTTAAACTATGGAAAGGGAACAAATTCTAGGGCAGATCTCATGGGAGCTTGGGATACTTTGACTCTTGCCTCAAGACTTACAATTTATGACTTACATGTTTTGGGGGATTCCAGGATCGTCATCGATTGGCTTAATCAAAAAGGTTCGCTAAAGGTGGAAAATTTAGATGGCTAGAAGGATAGAATTATTGAAATCATCCCTCTTTTCAAATCTATCTCCTTTGCGCACATATATAGGGAAGAAAATAAAGAAGCTGACTGTCTATCCAAAAAGGCTCTTTATATTTGTTGAGGGAGAATTGCCTATAGTCAATGGGTAGGAGGCCATGAGGGCCCTACACTTTTTTTAAATATGTATTGATTATCAATGAGACTTCCTTAGAGTTGGTACATATTTTGGGTCTTATGTTGGTTTTCGTTACCCTCTTTGATAGAGAGTATTTTTGCCTTGATTATAGTTCTTTTTGTAGTATTGTTGAAGAAGACATCCTTGACAAGTTTTTGGATTTTGACTTGATTATATGACTGTCTCCTATATTTTAGGTCTTCCCATAAAAGGGACGTCTATGCTAGTGATGTATTGATTTTGTAAACAGATTATATTATTATCAATATAATGTGGAATTTTCAGTGGAAAAAACTACCTTTTGGAAATCAATGATTTTCAAATAAGTTGTGTTGTTGCCTTGCATGTCTCATTTTGCACAGTAAAGAAATATGTGCATTTAGGTTCTACCAATGCCCTAATAAACTGAACTCATTGCATCGATCGTCCCCAGTGTTGCCTTAGTCGTGTATAACTCTCAAACAAGCACTCAATGATTCCACCAACATCAAACAATGGCCCATAGCTTCTTTAGATATATATATGTGATGTCCTTACTAAAATTTTGCGATAAGTTCCATAACCTCTACTTCACTCATGGTCTGGCAAGAGGTTTTCCACAAACAATATCCCCCAGAGGCAACATAAACCCGATTCAAAATTCAAAGTCCTTAGAATTTGTCTAGTAAGAAAACTAAACTTGGAAAATATGTTCATTTTGACTTTTCTTCATGCAATGTTTGTTATAAGAAAATTAACATATGGACAATAGAGTGCATAAAAAATAACATTCATCTCTGAGGCTTCAACAATTTTCTTACGAGTCTTGGTACATGTTGGACCAACTCTCTTTCTTTCTCATGTTATAACTAATTTATGCACAAAAAGGATCAACATTCATTCTTTGTACTCACAAGTTCAAATCTAGAGGGGGGTAGGGTACGTATACCTCCATAGACTTTGCCCGTCAAATCATTGGACTATGGGCTAAGGGGGTCTCATACACCAATTTGGTGTCTAGCTTGGCCCTGACCTTAAAAATAGATTATTATTATTATTATTATATAAAATGGAAGACATTGATTAGTGTTACCCACCTTTACCTTGAGTTTAGGATATGTTTCATTGAGTTGTAAAATTTGAATACCAAAATGTTCATCATTTTACATTTTGATCATCATATACGATCAGTCATTAAACATTTTAATTGTGATATACAGCGAAAAATCTCAACATGCCCCCAACAAAATTAAAAATAATAGTCAATACATTTGCTTATATCGTAAAAACCGGTAACCGAGATGTATTTTCAAATTCCATACCCAAGAAGGACACTCTTTTCATCATTCATGGCACTTATGAGTGATTATAACTTATTCACAACGTTATCGCAGGATTCTCGAGCGTGACAAGCAACCACGAAGGGAACCTAAGAAAAAAACTAAAAATTACACACAACCCGTGAAGTTCTAAATTCCTTACACTGTGCAGACAAAGTAAATATGGCTGCAAGATCGACACGTTTAACCCATCCATACGAACACTCTATTTTTGCATCCCATTTCATTCTATAAACTCTTCCTGAAACAAAGGCACTCCTTATGAACCTCAAGAGTTGTTAGAAACATGTAAGTCCCTCCAATGTAGCACCCCATGTCTCATTGCTAATAGTGCCATGTCCATAGGGAGGTGGTTTAATATCTTAAAAATGCAATATAATAGAGAAGACAACTCAGTGAGTCAATCAACATTTGAAAATCTACTAAATTTATGGGCTTAGAATGTGAGTTATTGAAATTAATTAATAAACATTTGAAAATCTACTAAATTTATGGACAAATTTCTCTTTGCAATATATTTACAAACATATATTACAGCTCCAATCAATTAAAATAAATGACTACTACAATATTCTCTCACTACAAACATACATTACAATGCAAATCAATTAAGATAAATTACTACTATCTAATAAAATGAGTAAGCTACAAAGAAATCAACATATATTACAATTCAATTCATTTCATTTTTATGGGAGTCACGAGGGGAGATTTCATTTTTATGAGAGTCACGAGGGCCATGGCTAGTAAAAGAATCTATATTCCCACCTTGCCATGTATAACCCCTTTGCCCCTAATGGTTAGTTCTATATTCCCACTAACCCACCTTGTCGTGTATAATCCCTTCCCCTAATGGGTAGCTCTATTTTCCCACTAACCCACCATGTCTTGTATAACCCCTTACCTTGTAATGGGCAGCTAAGGACTTAGTAGGTCCTGATACATTGGTGTTTTGGGACCAGTTTATGAGAGTCACAAGGGCCACTAGATGGTAAAAGAATCTATATTCCCACTTTGCCATGTATAACCTCTTCTCCTCTAATGGGTAGCTCTATATTCCCATGAACCCACTTCCTCATGTATAACCCCTTCTCCCTAATGGGTAGCTCTATATTCCCACTAACCCACCTTGTTGTGTATAACCATGTCCCTCTAATGGGAAGCTCTATTTTCTCACTAACCCACCTTGTCTTGTATAACCCCTCACCCCATAATGGGAAGCTAAGGACTCAATAGGTGTTGATACATTGGTGTTTTGGGACCAGCTTATGAGAGTTACGAGGGCTACTAGCTGGTAAAAGAATCTATATTCCCACCTTGCCATGTATAACCCCTTCGCCCCTATTGGGTAGCTCTATATTCCCATGAACCCACTTTCTCGTGTATAACCCCTTCTCCCTAATGGATAGCTCTATATTCCCACTAACCCGCCTTCTTGTGTATAACCCCTAACCCTGTCCCCCTAATGGGAAGCTCTATTTTCCCATTGACCCACCTTTGCCCTATATAACCCTCCCACCCTTAATGGGTAGATCTATATTCCCACTAACCCACCTTGCCCTATATAACCCTCCCCCCCTTAATGGGTAGCTCTATATTCCCACTAACCCACCTTCTCTTGTATAACCCCTTCCCCCATAATGGGTAGCTAAGGACTCACTAGGTGTTGATACATTGGTGTTTTGGGACCAATGTATCAGGGTAATGAATGAGTAATGACCAAGCTAGGTCTGATCATGTAAGACTTTAGACCCTATCTCTCTCTTTATGTCATCTTTTACAAAGAAGACGAGTCTCAATGTACAAACATATATTACAAATCAATTAAAATAAATTATTATTACAAGAATATCTTACCTTGTGGAAGAAGATGCTCGACCAATCTGTAGAAGATGGGTAATGTGTAGATGAAGATGTGGTGGTGGATCTGCATAAGATGGGTAAATACCAATTGTAAATTCAAGCAAACAGAGTAGATGACATGCAATCGTAAATCCAAGCAAGCAGAGTAGACAAAAAGAAGACACCTATAGGTATTATTTATAAATCCAAGAACCGAAAAAGATGAGGCTCATTCAATTTGGAATTGTTCATTTTCTATGAGCAAAAGATAATTCACCACAATCAAAGTATTTGATCTTCAATCTCCATTACTAAGTTGTAGCTTCAATAAATAGGAGACACATGTATACATGAGCTCTATGAAAATAGGATTGTATCTTATAAAAATGATAAAAAAAAAAATCTAAAATGACATGGCAAAGAAACATTTTTTTTTATTTATTTTTTTGTTAAGGTACATGGTAAAATGATTAATAAAAGAAAAAACCCATAAAAACAATGACAAGTATAATATATATGAAATATTTCCTTACCCTTCAATTGAAAATATCTAAAACGATTTTCATTTCAAATTTGACAAGAGATTTTTTTTTTTTAAGTTTCATTTGAATGGAAAATAATTTTATGTCATGCTATAACGGATTAGAGAGCTCTTGATGAGCAATGATAAATTCAATTTTGATCCCTGAATACGTTGAATGAGAAACTTATGCCTAAGATGCAAAGGGACCAAATGAAAAGTTGGTGAAGTTTTCGAAATGAGTTGAAGGAGAAGTCGGAGCCTAGGATGCTAAGGGACCAAATGAAAAGAAAAGTTGGTTAAGTTGCAGCTACTGAATAGGAGGGTGAGCCAAATAAAATACAAGAGAGTAGGCATTGTTGCATTCAAACAAAACTCTATTGAATAATTTCATAGTAAACCTGTACACACTTATATACATCAAGCTTGGTCTAAAGATAGTCACATTATCTTAACCACACAATTAATTTAGTTAAGAGAATATCTCAATTACACACCAAACTAAGAAACTTTGTTGAGAAAATGTCTCTCACACTCAACTATTTAACAACCTCCTAAACTATAGAATCAAACCACTCACATAAAAATTGTTTTCTACTTCACAATAATAATTCATACCATCCTCACACATTAATCACTAAAACAAATAAAAATTACACATTCCCACTGAACCTAACTAACCTAACTAAAAGCTTGACATTGCTAAACTCTTCTTCTGAAGATGGATTTCCTGCAAAGGAAGCTTAAACCTTGAACCGTACTTCACCCTTCGGGCTCTGCTGGTCATTTCTTGAGGAGCAGTGCCCTTATCCCGCGCCCAACTCACTCTTCCTACCATAAATTGTGAAAGACTTAGATGTGACATATAATTCAGACAATAGACTTAGCATTCTATTGGTTGAATATAGAGTGAATTTTTATGATGTGAGAAACAATAAACAATATAGAAAAAAGGATAGATATAATTTAAAAAATTTAATAAACATATATAGGGTTAAGTTATATGTAAATGAAAAAGATAGATATAATTAAAAAATATAAAGATGGGTTAAATTGTAATAAAGATAATATTATAGTTTATGTATAAGATTAAGAGAAGATCTTATTAGAACATGTAAATCTAATGGTTAATAACATGTGTTTCCTCCTAAACTTTATTAATCAAATTTTTGAAGTAGATTATTATTATATAATTTTATTTTATTAGAAATAATTTTATGACTAACAATAATTACATTTCCATCTATCCTTAAAGATGATTTGGAATACATGTCCATGCTCTCCTTACTAATGATTTGAAAATTATCAATAATTATAATGATTTTTAAAGATGATTTGAAAATTATCAATGATTATTGTGATTTTTAAATTTCCAAATAATAATGAATATCTTCACTACTTAACAACTAAACACTATATATATATAACAAATGTCATGAATAATTTCCAAAAAAAAATCATGGAAGTCTTACTTAAATCTAAGACAGCCAAATATCTCAAGTTATTGAAAAAACTTGTAGAAATCTTTGCCAGGGGGATATTATTCCATAGCAATAGAGTTCGGAGATCTGGACACTAAATGGCATCTTTGATCATTTCTATATTGTTTTTAACCAATCAAATTCTACGTACACCGAAGCACTCATTTGTGGCGAATTTTGGCTATAACAAACATTAGTTCCTTTCAGAATTTCTTGACTTCTGTTTTCAAACCTAAACAACCAGGTTGGGAGCTTACAGTTTGCATTTTGTCTTCGAATCAAATTTTTCGCAACGGTAGCCATCTTACGTTACCAGATCTTCCCCTCTCATCCTTGGATGTGGCCAGATACATATTAGATATGGATTCCTATCGGGAAGTGATACACCATGTATCTGGAGAGCCATCTCAACTTTATTTAAATTAATGTGGGAGGAAACTTTGATGCATTTTTTTTAGAATATTAACTGTTATGTTTTATCATTTTTGTTCTAATGTTACAGAGGGATATATATATATATATATATATATATATATATATATATATATATATATATATTTTAATTGTGTATGTTGTAAGAATTGAATCAAATAATCCTATCAAGTCAATAGATAATGCTAAGTTTATGTTTTTTTTTAAAAGTTAATTTATTTCTTTTTTAGGTTATTTTTATCTTAAGGTATGTTTTTCCTTTGTGGTATTTATATATTATATTCTTTTAATGTAATGAGACAACTTTGACCTCCAGTTAACATTAATATATAAATTAAATATAAAAAGATTGTCAAATTTAAAAAAATATATATAAATTAAAACATTTCTACAAGTCTAAAAAAGGGTTTGGAACACTTATAATGTTATTTTATCATAAATAAAAATGTCATATAATATAATGTGTCAAGCAATATAACGTACCACATCTCACATATAATAATTTATGGTGCCATAACCTGTTTCACATCAAAATTTAACACATTGATGGAAAACCAAAGAAACATGTTTCTTTCTAATCATGTTCGTTATAACTACCTTGTGGGAATCAATCAATGATTTTCAAATAAGTTGTGTTGTTGCCTTGAATGTCTCATTTTGCACAATAAAGAAATCTGTGCATTTAGGTGCTACCAATGCCCTAATAAACTGAACTCATTGCATCGATCATCCCAGCGTTGCATTAGTCATGTATAACTCTCAAACAAGCACTCAATGATTCCACCAACATCAAACAATGGCCGATAGCTTCTTTTATATATATATATATGAGGTGTCCTTACTAAAAGTTTGTGTTAAGTTCCATAGTTTCTGCTTCACTCATGTCCTGGCAAGAGCTTTTCCACAAACAATATCCCTCCGAGGCAACATTCAAAATTCAAAGTCCTTAGAATTTGTCCAGTAAGAAAACTAAACTTGGAAAAATATGTTCATTTTGACTTTTCTTCATGCAATGTTTGTTATAAACAAATTAACATATGGACAATAGAGCGCATGAAAAATAACATTCATATCTGAGGCTTCAACAATTTTCTTACAAGTCTTGGTACATGTCGGCCCCAACTCTCTCTTTGGTGTTATAACTAATTTATGCACAAAAAGGACCAGCGTCCACTCTCTGTACCGCACTGTAATACATAGGGAGCATAAATAAAATCGAAGACATTGATTGGTGTTACCCACCTTTACCTTCCCGAGTTCTGGATATGTTTTATCGAGTTATGGAATTTGAATACCAAAATGCTCATCATTTTACATTTTGATCATCAAATACGATCAGTCATTGAACATTTTAATTGTGATATACAACCAAAATCTGAACATGCCCCCAGCAAAATTAAAAATAATAATCGATACATTTGCTTATATCATAAAAACCAGTAACCGAGATGTATTATCAAATTCCATACCAAGGCAGGACACTCTTTTCATCTTTCATAGCACTTATGAGTGATTATAACTTATTCACAACGTTATCTCAGGATGCTCGAGCGTGACACGCAACCACGAAGGGAACCCAAGAAAAAAACTATAAATTGCACACAACCCGTGAAGTTCTAAATTCCTTACACTGTGCACACAAAGTAAATATGGCTGCAAGATCGACACGTTTAACCCATCCATACGAACACTCTATTTCTGCATCCCATTTCATCTAACTGAAAACAACATTACAGCTTCTGAATGGTTCGACTATGCAAGACAGCTTTATGAGCAGGATCCCAAAGTTGACCCTCCTTCCTTGGTCAACATAGATACAGAATTCTTCACAGTGCAAGAGGTAGAGATGGGTATCAAGAGGTTGGGCGCTGGAAAAGCAAAAGACTTAGATGAACTCCAAGTAGAGTATCTAAAGTGGGGCTTAAAAATTCTTGCACCTCACATCACAAAAATTTTCAACAACATC
>ML791009.1:62541-82989 GCA_009831015.1 Picea engelmannii | reverse complement strand
TTTGTGCTCGTCCGGAAAAGTGGAAACAGAAAAACATTTCATTTTAGAATGTGAGGCCCTCAAAGACAGCAGGGAAAATTATGCAGGTATTCTGGCAGCTAATTCCTGGGATAATCTATTCAGCGAAGAGTTTGTTGAGAAGCCGGGAGCGATTATTGTAAAACTTCACAGGAAAAGGGCCGAATGCAAAAGCCAGATGGAAAAACAATCTATCCCATAGGCTATTTTTAGCCTCGTGGACGTTAAAAATACTTTCATTTCTTTCATTTCTATAAACTCTTTCTGAAACAATGGCGCTCCCTATGAACCTCAAGAGTTGTTAGAAACATGTAAGTCCCTCCAATGTAGCACCCCATATCTCGTTGTTAACAGTGCCCTGTGCATAGGGAGGTGGTTTAATATTTTAAAAATGCAATATAATAGAGAAGACAACTCAGTCAGTCGGTCAACATTTGTAAATCTACTAAATTTATGGGCTTAGAATGTGAGTTATTGAAATTAATTAACAAACATTTGCAAATCTACTAAATTTATGTACAAATTTCTCTTTGCAATATATCTACAAACATATATTATAGCTCCAATCAATTAAAATAAATGACTACTACAATATTCTCTCACTACAAACATACATTGCAATGCAAATCAATTAAGACAAACTACTACTATCTAATAAAATGAGTAAGCTACAAAGAAATCAACATATATTACAAATCAATTCATTTAATTTTTATGAGAGTTACTAGGGGAGATTTCATTTTTATGAAAGTCAGGAGGGCCTTCGCTAGTAAAAGAATCTGTATTCCCACCTTGCCATGTATAATTCCTTCGCCCCTAATGGGTAGTTCTATATTCCCACTAACCCACCTTGCCGTGTATAACTCCTTACCCCGTAATTTATCGTGTATAATCCCTTCTCCCTAATGGGTAGCTCGATATTCCCACTAACCCACCTTGTCATGTATAACCACGTCCCCCTAATGGGGAGCTCTATTTTCCCACTAATCCACCTTGCCCTATATAACCCTCCCCCCCTTAATGGGTAGCTCTATATTCCCACTAACCTGCATTCTCTTGTATAACCCCTTCCCCCATAATGGGTAGCTAAGGACTCACTAGGTGTTGATACATTGGTGTTTTGGGACCAATGTATCAGGGTAATGAATGAGTAATGACCAAGGTAGGTCTCATCATGTAAGACTTTAGACCCTATCTCTCTCTTTCTGTCATCTTTTACAAAGAAGACGAGCCTCAATGTACAAACGTATATTACAAATCAATTAAAATAAATTATTATTACAAGAATATCTTACCTTGTAGAAGAAGATGCTCGACGAATCTATAAAAGATGGGTACTGTGTAGATGAAGATGTGGTGGTGGATCTACAAAAGATGGGTAAATACCAATTGTAAATTCAAGCAAGCAGAGCAGATGACATGCAATCGTAAATCCAAGCAAGCGTAGTAGACAAAAAGAAGACACCTATAGGTACGATTTATAAATCCAAGCACCGAAAAGGATGGGGCTGATTCAAATTGGAATTGTTCATTTTCTATGAGAAAAAGATAATTTACCATAATCAAAGTATTTGATCCTCAATCTCCATTACTAAGTTGTAGCTTGAATAAATAGGAGACACATGTATACATGAGCTCTATGAAAATAGGATTGTATCTTATAAAAATGATAATAAAAAATTCCAAACTGACATGACAAAGAAACATTCCTTTTTTTTATTGTTAAGGTGCATGGTAAAATGACTAATAAAAAAAAAACTCATAAAAAAATGACAAGTAGAATAGAAACGTATGCCTAAAATGAAAGGGACCAAATGAAAAGAAAAGTTGGTTAAGTTGTATTGAATACGAGGGTGAGCCCAATAAAATACGAGAGAGTAGGCATTGTTGTATTCAAACAAAACTCTATTGAATAATTTCATAGCAAACTTGTACACACTTATATACATCAAGCTTGGTCTAAAGATAGTCACATTATCTTAACCACATAATTAATTTCGTTGAGAGAATATCTCAATTGCACTCCAAATTAAGAAACTTTGTTGAGAGAATGTCTCTCACGCTCAACTATCTAACAACTTCCTAAATTATAGAATCAAACCACTCACATAAAGATTGTTTTCTACTTCACAATAATAATTCACAACATCCTTACACATTAATCACTAAAAGGTATGAAGATGATCGGGAGGAAGCTACGATGTGTCTGAAACCTCTCGCTGGTTGATTGGATCATCCCACCGCGAAGCAAACCCTCTGCCACAGCCAGCTGCAGACTGTCTTCTGCCTGAGACGCCAGAATGCATTCAGTAGAGGGGGGGAAACCCCCCTCGTACAGCAACGTAACGACCAACGATCGATCGGGAACAAGGGAAAAATGCCCAACATTTGAGCCGTCACTGCAAATGCATGACCAACTCCTCGCCAGAGAGCAAGGGGTCAGGAAGGAAATGGATGTGGAAGCCAGCACATCTCATCCAAAAGCACCTCGCAGATGGGAGCCTGGAAAATGCATTCCACAAACGGACAAGCTACCAAGATATATCATCATCTCAACAAGAGTGGGGGAACACACACAATTTATGAGCGAGCATGCCCTTATTGGCAAATTTCTGGGCCTATGGCCATCAAAACGAGACTTGACCAGGTGGATAAAGCACTGGTGGAATCCCAAAGGGGACTATGAGATCCAACTTAGCTCCAAGGGATTTTTCACAATCATTTTGTACAACCCAGTAGACAGAGATCGAATCTTTGAGAACGGGCCATATTTCTACAACTCGGCAGGGTTATTTCTACATTTTTGGACGGAGAGATTTAGCCCATATAAGGAGGACTTCACCATGGCCCCCATTTGGATTCACCTCTACTCCCTACCATAAGAGTTCTGGCTGGAGGAAATCCTTATGGGAATCGGAAATATAGTGGGCCAATATGTCAAAACCTCAGAAGCCACAAAACAGAGAAAGTACACCTCATACGCATGAATCTGTGTTTACATGAATATCTCAAAAGCCCTACTAAGAGCAGTAACGCTGGAATACCAGGACGAAGACTGGAAACAAACCCTGGATTATGAACACATCCCGTTCCGCTACATAAAATGTCACGAACATGGTCACCTCTTCAAAGATTTCCCCCTAAATAAGCAAGCTACTAAAGTAGGCAACACCACAAAGCAAGATGGCTTCACCACTGTCACGACCAGGAAGAAAAATCCTCCGAGGAAGCAGAACCCAAACCCTAAACCGCAGATCCTAACCAAGAACTCCTATGAGATCCTAAACCAACTACCGGAAGAAGGAGCCATTCAAGATCCGCACAAAGAGTCACTTCAGACCAAAGGTAAGAACCAAAAATATGCCTCTCCTGATCCAAATCATGAACTCCACCCATATGAGAAAGGGGATGCAGATGGAGACATCCTAATGCACCTGGATGACAGAGATCTGGCAGGAATCGACCTAGAAAAACTTGAGGAAGCCCTCAACCAAAAGGCCCTACATGCACTTCCCGAAGAGCAACTCCGAAAGGTACACAAAGTCTTTCTTGACTCCTCAGCAAGATCCACAGCTCATCTAGGCATAGCTGCAAAGTCTGGTTCAAGCCCAAAAAAAGTGCCACGAGAGAATAAAAGAAGAAGTAGGAAACCATTACATCAACTCATCAAGGAAGTGGGTCACCTTATGATCAACTCAGGGAAGATCCACAAGCTCTCGGAGGGATACCTCCACCTAACCCCACCCTCTTAATGATGAAGATCATTACCTGGAACATTAGAGGACTCAATGGTCGATCCAAACAAAGGATCCTCCGAAACTGCATCCAAACAGAAAACCCAAATATTCTAATGTTACAAGAAACAAAATGTGTAGGGATAGAAGCAGAAAGCATCTTCCAACGCAATTGGCGAGGATGTGACTTCATTCTAACAAACTCCATAGGGGCCTCAAGAGGTCTGGCCATTTTATGGAATCCCTGTAATGTCTCTTTGTGCAGATCATTTGCCACCATAGGCACAATAACGGCCCATTTCGAGAACACAGGCTCGAACCAGATGGGGACTGTAACAAATGTATACGGACCCCTAAGTCAACAAGAAAAAGACAAATTTCTAGAATGGATAATCTTCATCAAAACCCTGCTGACCACCTCCAATTGGATCTTAGGTGGCGATTTCAACATGATCTTGTCGCTCGAAGAAAAAATAAGAGGGAGAAAGCAACTGGAACAAGACAACGGTAAGTTCAAAACCCTAATAGACCAGTTAAAGCTAGTAGACATTGAAAATAGTAATGGCACCTTCACTTGGTCCAATCATAGATTAGGAAATCAGCATATTGCTTATAGGTTGGATCATTTCCTCGTAACAGAAGAGCTAATGGAAGAAGGCCCTCACATGGAAATTCTCATTCTCCCAAAAGCAGGGTCGGACCATTGGCCAATTGCCCTCAGCCTTGAAACAGGAAAACTCCTAAATACAATCCCTTCCAGTTTGAGAAATTTTGGCTCTCACATCCTGACTTTCACTAGTTTGCAAAGACCTAGTGGGCTCAAGCGGAAATAGAGTATGGCACAAGCATGTACAGATTTCAGCAACGCCTCAAAAAATTCAAGCAATATTTGAAACTCTGGAACAAGAACAACTTTGGAAATATATTCCAAAGTATGCAGAATTTAGAAAGCAAATTGATGGAGATTCAAAAAACCTTCATCTCGGAAACTCGAACAGTCGAGCTAATGAAAGAGGAACAGGAGCTTAAAATTCAACTGGAAGATAGGAAAAGGAAAGAGGAAATCTTGTGGAGACAGAAGTCTAGGGTTCAATGGCTCAAGGAGGGGGAAAAAAGCACAAAATTTTTCCATAGAGCAATGATACATCGCAGGCACATTAAAAAAATTACTCAGCTAGAGGATAGCCAGGGCAATCTAATCCGAGAGCACACCCAAATAGAAGCAGAGCTCAATAATCACGACCGAGATCTCTTAACGGAAGACAAGGAGGAAAAAACGACAGCCATAAAACGAGTGACCCGGCATATACCCTCTTTGGTGACCCCCGAACAAAATGCAGCCCTCATGAGACCTATCACCCAGGAGGAAGTAGATCAAGCTATAAAATCCATGCCACCAGGGAAGGCTCTAGGTCCAGATGGCTTCACCACCGACTTCTTCCACCACTACTGGGATCTTATAAGAACAGAGGTTTGGGAGGTTGTTGAGGAATCACACACCTCAGGCCAAGTCCTTCCGGCCCTCAATGCGACCTTCCTAACCCTCATACCAAAAGAGGAATGAGTTACAAACCCCAAACAGTTCAGACCTATTGCTCTATGCAACGCAATCTACAAAATCATAACAAAAGTGATGGCAAATCACCTTAAACCCATCCTGGCCTTCATCATCTCCAAGGAACAAGTAGGGTACATGGAGGGAAGACAAATTATGGACAGTATCATTCTTGCTAAAGAGGTCATCCACTCTCTCAAATCAACAAAAACTCCAGGTATGTTAATCAAACTTGATCTCTCAAAATCATTTGACAAAGAAAGTTGGCAATACCTCCAGGCCATCTTAGATTCCTTTGGTTTCGACCAGTGCTGGGTGAACTAGATCTTAAACCTCACCTCCTTTGTTTTCTTCTCAATCCTTGTTAACGGAGTTCCTTCCTAGCCCTTCTCCCCATCCTGAGGTATCAGACAAGGCGACCCTCTTTCGCCCTTCCTGTTTGTGCTCATGGCGGAAGGTCTAGGATGCTACATCAAAACAACAGTCATAGAGGGCTCTCTCAAAGGTCTACCATTCCACAACATCCAACCAACGCCCTCACATAGTCAATTTGTAGATGACACCCTGCTCTTGAACTCCCCTACAGCCAGAGAGGCCAGCAAGCTTAACTCCATCCTTTTAGACTTCTCAGAGGCGTCCGGGATTACCCTTAACCCAGACAAATCCAAACTCTACTTCTTCAACACTCCGATAGCTATCCAGGTCCACATCTCCAGACTCCTAGGAATACCCGAGATCTCCCTTATGTCCAATTACCTCGGCATACCTCTCACAGGAGCAGCAACAAGATCTATCTCTTGGGATAGCCTTCTTTTGTCTATCTCCAATAGGCTGAGCAGCTGGACCTTCAGACCACTTAACATCGTAGCCAGGCTGGTCCTGCTCAGATCGGTTCTCCAAACCCTTCCCACCTACCTCTTCACTGCTCTAGCGGCCCCCAAGCAGGTCATCAGAGCTATCTGAAACTTCCAAAGAAACTTCCTCTGGCACGACCATCAACCCAACAAGAAATGGGTGTTGGTTGGGTGGGACAAAATCTGCACACCCAAAAGCTCATGGGGGTTGGGGATTCGTGACCTTGGGAAACTCAACCAAGTAATGGGAGCCAAAATCTGGTGTAGATGGTTAAAAATGCCAACAGCCCTATGGGCTCAAATATGGAAGCAAAAGTACGCCCCTCTCACACCAGACAACCAACTCATCAGACACAATACCAGAATACAAGGCTCTAACATTTGGAATACCGCTTGGCAAAACAGAAACCCTATACAAAACCATGCTTTTTGGGAAATCCGAAATGGAGAAAGCGCTCTCTTCTGGCAGGATTCCTGGCAGCAACTCAAACCCCTCAATAGCCTTGAAGAGATAAACCCCCTAAGACAAGCTCTAATTCAGGACCCTCTTCTCAAAGTGAAAGACCTTTGGAAACAAGAGGAACAGGATATGAAATGGCGTCTCTGGAAAACCTCCAATCAGGATCTAGGGACCCCGGGGAACCTAAACTTGCAATACTGGCAACACTATGCTAGCCAACAGAGAATCCCCTTCAAAGAAGGCCCGGACATTCTCTGGTGGGGTCATTTAACAACTGGCAACTTCTCAGTCAAGGAATCCTACTATCTATAAGGAAATCACCAGAATCAGAGAAAGGAAAACCTTTGGAACAAAGTTTGGAACCCTGCACTCTGGCCCAAGATGTCTACCTTCCTCTGGCTAGTCGCATAGAACAGAATTCTAACTTGGGACAACCTTAGGAAAAGAGGATTCATTGGTCCCTCAATATGCATCTTATGCCACCAACAAGAGGAAACCAAAGAGCATCTCTTCAACAACTTCCCCTTCAGTCAAAGGATTTGGGACCAAGGAGCTCAAACAATGCGCAAAGCCAATCAAAACAGGAGCAACATTAATGACACAATTGAAAATTGGGACTCGATCACCTACAACAATTCTCTATTGAATCACATCTGGCAACTTCTCTAAGGATTCACCCTTTGGAAAATATGGAAAGAATGTAACTGAAGAATTTTTCATTCTAAAGTCTCCACTCTGGACGTAACATGGGCAAAAATAGTCTCCCTGGTCAAGGAAACTGTCAGGAGAAAATCTTGGAAAACAGAGGACTCAAACTGCAATCTAGAAGAGAAACATATACTCCAAAGTTGGCAACCCAACCTGGTCAATCAATTGACATTAAAAATATCCAAAATCCAACACAACAGCCTAACTGCCTGGACCCCTCCCCCAACCGATTTCATTAAAATCAACTTTGATGGGGCCTCCAAAGGCAACCCGGGACCAACAGGTTATGGAGCCATACTCCGAAATTCCAATGGGAATACTCTCTGTCTAATAGCAGGCTACCTGGGAGAAACAAAAAACAATGTAGCAGAGCTTATAGGCCTCCTGTGAGGCCTCCAAACAACTATTGATAGACACCATCACAAGCTAATCCTGGAGGGAGACCCTCAAATCGTCCTTCAACTAATCACCAAGATCCTGCACGGAGCACAACCCCTGAAAATCTCACCTAGCTAGTGACTCTTAGGGCTGCTAGAGGACTTCGGAAACCTCCTTAGCACCAACCTTAGCATCACACCATCCCATGTAAAAAGAGATGCAAACAAGGTAGCAGACTGCCTAGAAAATGAAGGAGTAATTAAGGAGATAGACCACTTCTATTGGGAAGCAAGCACATCTGAAAAACTCAGACATCTCAAATCAGTGCCAAGCTTTATCCAACAAAGATCTCCAACCCCCGGATGGGGTGCCATGTAGAACACGCAAGCCAAGTGGCAATGTGATGGGCAGTGCCATAAATAATGGTCACCGCCTCCCATCCTCTCACCATTAAAGCTGGGTGGGCGCCCGCGCAGCCATGTCCAATTGATGAGTCCCCTCAAGCAAGAGAAGAGAACGACACTCTAGAGAATTAAGCATTCAGGTTTAATGGATACCATGGTCACAATCATCCTCACCCTTATCAACCGTTTAAATGAAAAAAAGACGTATTTGCAAATCCAATTTGCAGGGTGCTAGAGTAGGGCCAATATTTTTGTCGATGCCCCGGCCTTAGCTCATCTCCTCCACATGTCGAGAGCAAGCGGGAAGCCTCACAGAGGCACGGCGTGGTATGCCTATGACTCTCGCAGGAAGAGGCATAAGGCATTTGAGCGAGTGTTGGCCCTTGCATCTGCGCGGGCAACTAGGGAAACCAGGGAGCACGGGAGACACAAAACGCCACCCATGGCGTATGTGGAGGAGATGGCTCCAAACAAATCCATCCAGAACTGTTCAGAACACCTAATTTTCACCATCCTGGACAATTGGAATACCCCCACGGCTTTTGGAAACGAGATTAAGGTTCCAGATCCTGGAACCTCTCACAGGCGTAAGGAAGAAGAACAAGCAGAGTACTTCACCACTTGCTACGTTCAAGAAGAAGTGTCGAGCGGAGGAGAAGAAACGGCAAGCCCAACACGTGGACCACCCCCAGAGACAGCAACTCAACAGTATAATCAGCCAACAGGCCATCTTAGCAAAGCCATAGCAGACACAGAGGGAACCCATGCTCAAGGGCCAAATCCCTTCTCGACTATTCAGGAGGATTGGGAGGACCAGCCTCTCTACCACAATACGAGTTATCTCGAGCTCCTCTTTGAAACTCGCAGTATGGTGGATGACCAGATCTTCAAAGCCATTCAAATCGGCCACCGCCTAGACATGTTGTATGCAGCACACTCCAGAGCGTCCCCACGACTACAGTGTCCTACATGCGCGCAAGCCTACGCGATTCCAGCAGGATGGCGAAAGAAAGATGATGATGACGACTCACCTGGTCAAAAGGTCACATGAATGTTTCTAATTTTCATTTTATCCTAGCATTAGATATTAGATATGTTTGTAATGAGGTTGTTAGAAACTGGACTGAATGCATTCAGGTTGTCCGTCCTGGTTTCCTTTGGGCAGGACGATAGCTTGGCAAATTTTTGCTTGTTTGAAGACAGATGGCAACTTCAGGCTAGCTGTCTCGGTTTCCTCTTAGTAGGCGGGACAGTTGGCGGTTGTATCAGACTTTGTAAATTTGCACTAGTAATATAAACAGGATCCTCCCCTTTTTTACTTAAAAAAAAAAAAATCACAAAAACAAGGAAAAATTACACATTCCAATTGAGCCGAACTAAAAGCTTGACATTGTTGAACTCTTCTTCTGAAGATGGATTTCCTGCAAAGGAAGCTTAAACCTTGAACTTTACTTTACCCATCGGGCTCTGTTGGTTTTCATTTCTTGAGGAGCATGCCCTTATCCCGCATCCAGCGCACTCTTCCTGCCATAAATTGTGAAAGACTTAGATGTGACATATAATTCAGAAAATAGACTTAGCATTATTTTGGTTGGTTTTTAATTTCTTGTTGGAATATAGAGTGAATTTTTGTGATGTCAGAAAGGATAAACAATATAGAAAAAAGATAGATATAAATAAAAAAAAATTAAAAAACATATATATATTATTTTTAGAGGTTAAATTGTAATAAAAATACTATCATTTAGGTATAGGATTAAGAGAAGATCATATTAGAATATTAAAATATGTGGGTCTAATAGTTAAGAACATGTGTTTTTTATTAAGAGATTAAAATTTCAAATCAAAGTAAAGTAAGATATACAATCTCATATACCAATTTAATGTCTGACTTGGATCTTCAAAATATATTATTATTATTATATAATTTTATTTTATTAAAAGTAATTTTATTACTAACAATGAAAATGTGATTACATCTTCATGCTCTTGGAAATTATCAATGATTATAGTAATTTTTAAATAACAATAATAAATTAAGTTATATTCCAAATAACAATGAATATCTTCACTACTTAACAACTAAACAATATATATATATATATATATATATATATATATATATATATATATATATATATATTGTTTAGTTGTTAAGTAGTGAAGTTATTCATTGTTATTTGGAATATAATATTTCAACCTTAACAAATGTCATGAATAATTTTGAATCTTGGTTGGATATACATGCACACCATGTGCATAAACAATGTAGCCTAGTTACTGGACCCTGTCCATGCCGAATGAACATTTTTCCAAGTTGGAATATAGCTTGTGTTGCTGCAAAGTGTGCATAACCTATTGAATATGTTGTAAGTGTTCCACCCAAGTGTTGTTGTAGATGAGGATGTCATCGAGATACGCCACTAAAAAAGAGTTAGTCAAAGGTCGCATGATATCGTCCATCGTCCTTATGAAAGTTGTTGGGGCATTTGTCAAACCAAAGGGCATGACCATCCATTCAAAAATACCTTCTTTTGAATTGAAGGCAGTCCTCCATACATTTGTCTTCTCTATTGGGACCTAATGGTACTCAGACTTTAGATCAATCTCATTGAAGTATTTGTCCCCCTTGAGTTGATCAAGGAAATCGTCGATTTGGGGAACTAGGTACGTGTTCCTGACTGTGATTTTTTTTAGGGCTCGGTAATCAATGCAGAGTCGCCATGTCCCATATTTCTTTTGCACCAACATGATTGAGCTTCCACAAGGTGATGACCTGGGTCGAATGTGCCCCTTGTGGAGAAGTTCTTGGATCTGACGCTTGATCTCCTCATTTTCTAACAAAGAGCGGCAATAGACTTGCCCATTGGGTAGCAGTGTGTTGGGGGTCATATCGATGGAATTCTTGACCTGACAGTGCACAGGTACCCCAGTAGGTGATGATAAAATGTCTTTGTATTATTCCACGACCTTGTCTACTTTCTTCTGTTGTGTGGAGAGGTAGGTCGCAGAGGCCATGGATGTGGATGAAACCTTTTTCTCACTCTGAGAGTGAATCACAAAGAATAAAAGTTCTCAGTCTGAGAAATGACCTTCCTGCATTGCTTGGCAGATATCAAGGAAATGGCACTAGGTGGGACTACCTCGAGTATCATGTACAATTTCATGTTCAAAGTAATAATAACACTGTGAGGCCTAGACTCATATACAACATGACATTTCCATAAATAAGGTTGGCCCAAAAGAACATCACAAACTTCAAGGGGAGAAACATCACACAATACCTCATCTTTGAATGGCTTGATGTTGTATGATAGGTGCACTGTTGGTTGATGCGAAGATCGCTTCCTTGGTGGAGCCATCCGATGGTGTAGGGTTGTGGGTACGGCGTTGTCAACAAGGATAGCCACTTGACAACCGCTTCTAAAATGAGGTTCTTATGGCTACCACTATCAACGATGAAGTGCAACAGAGTGTCTTTCACCCACATCTTTGAATGACAGAGGCCCTCACCTTCCTCTTTCTCATCCGGTTCATGAGGCTGGATCTTAGTGGTAGCAATGGTGGCACTAGGTTCCACGTCAATGATCTATCTCCCCTTTTCTAGTTCTAACTCAAAGTCGAAGCCCGTATCTGATTCAAATGCTTTCACCTCAACCACTAATGACTTCTTTGAGTTGCAATCAACAGTGTTATGCCAAGGGCTCTTATGGAAGCCGCACCACTTCCCAATATCCTTCTCTATCTTTCCATTGTCCTTCTTTTCTTGCAGCTTGGACTGGTTGTCCTGAGGTTGCCCATCTTTTCTCTATCCTTTGTTATGCGGGTTGGGGCTGCCCTTTCCCTGCTCCTGTTGTGAGGGGTTCCCAGACCCAAACTTGTGTGTCTTTTGTCTAAGCTTCTGCTCGATTTTGACTACACAACGATAGATCGCGCCCAAGGATGAGATGTTGAAAAATTCCATTTATTTTTTTATGTATCTATGCATATCGTCACGGTACTTGAGCACCAGATGTCGCTCAGAATATTTTATATCTATTTTAGTGCTCAAGGTATGGAAGACATTGGTGAACTCTGGCACTGTTTGGTCTCTTTCCTACTGCAGTGTGGTCCATCTTAAAGACAAGTCGTCATAACTTCCAACAGGGTAGTATTGTTCCTTAAAAGCATCCCTGAAGGAACCCTAAGTGAGTGAAACTGAAAATAATGTGGATCCCCCTATTTCCTTTTGCTCACAGAAATTCTCCCACCAATATTTGACATGGGGGATGGCCTTGAGGAGCACAAATGTAATCTTTTCTCTATCGAAAAAGTTGTGGACAAAAAAATATCGTTCTATAAGGTTTAACCATTTATCTATGACATTTGCATCTATTTTCCCTTCAAATATAGGAATACAAAAATTGATATATACCTTGAAGGGGGCAGTGCCTCTGCTTGAGGTGGATGTGTCACTTGTTGGCAGTTGTCGAAGGATTTATGCAAAGTTTTCCATCATCTCGTTCCTGTATCACTCGAGGGATTCCTCGAGCAACATTTTAAAAGGATCTCATGTCCCATCATCTTTATTTTCACCTGCCATGGATGGTTTCTTTGGCATGCGAGAGTAGTTTTCCTCAAGAGAAACAAGCTTGAGACCCAACTCTCTATACCCTGACCATGTCGGGGACATGCACTAAAAAATGATAAGGAGAAAACTGCTCTAACACCACTAATCTAGATTTATGAGAGGAATGAAATAAAACACGGAATTATAATATTAACATAGAGGCGGAGTGAATAATAACATAGATACAATAAAACTTGACTTCTATTAAATAAGAAATATGTTGAAACTGTAAAATGCAGATTGAAAACAAGTTTGCTAGAATGGTGGTAGCTTATCTCTGAGAAGAGATGTGATGGCTATGCTCATTTACAAGAATATGAGTACAATGAGGCTTTGAAGGCCTTTTTACAATAAACATGAATTCAAAAACCCTAAAAATCCAAAAACCTAACCCTAGGAGATGAAGCGCCAAAAGTCATATGGGCCCCCATTGGGGTAAGTTAGTACATCAACTTCCCGAGGTTGTAACGTTTGCATACGATCTTCGTTTAGGGAGCACGATAGCTCTTTGGAAAGGTCTTGACGAGGAGCTTCATTTAGGGGGCTCAATCAAGCCTTCAACTATCATTGAGGTGCCCCATCGTGAAAAAACGTTGTTTAGGCCCTCAAAATGGTCCCAGAAGTTTGAGACCTGAAAAACTGCTAAAAATAGTAAGTTGCCAAAAAATTGTTTTGAGCCAATTAGAATAGGTTGGTGGCCACTGAGATCCTCCTGGATTAATCTACAAAGGGTTGCTTCCATGTTGTAAACCCTAGAACTTGCACACAATCCTGTAAAGTCCAATCTTGGACATTAATCTTTCAACATAGAAATAACTACAAAGGTATTCAACGTTTCATTAACACAGACACGCCAGGTAAGTTCTCAAATTTCTATTAAATCTATTATTGTACATAACATTACAATTAGAACACCCAAAGGGGTTGGATCCAATGGTGAAAAGCGAGGAGTTTTTCACCGTTGGGCAAGGTTCAATTCCCGTGAGGGCTTTACCTGGAGCCATGGGGGTGCCTTGAGTTAGTGGTCGAACGTGTGGTTGCACCCAAAGATACTATATTAAATGGTATCATGACCTGTGCACATATATGTGGATCAAATCCCACTCCCATGTCCTCCAAAAAAAAAGCCCAAAGGGGTTAGATCCAATGGTGGAAAGAGAGGAGTTTTTCACTGTTGGATAAGGTTCAATTCTCGTGAGGGATTTACCTGGAGCCATGGAGGCACCTTGAGGTAGTGGTCAAACATGTGGTTGCACCCAAAGATACTATATTAAATGGTATCGTGAGCCATGCACACATAAGTGGATCAAATCCCACCCCCATGCCCTCCAAATTTTATGGTGTCCCCGAGCTCCAGAGCAGTCGGTGAGGGAATGCACTATTAAGGCACTCCGTAAGTGAAAGTCACTGGTTCGAAACCCCTGGGGACACCTCAAATCCAGCCATGTTAAGGGTTGGTGCGGTCCAGGCCAGGTGCGATCCCTGGGTGACTTTGTCGGCTTAGATTCCCCTGGGTCGTGGCATCTCAGCCAAGGCAGTCCCTCACCAGTAAAAAAGGTTCAGGATTACCAAAAAAAAAAAATTACAATTAGAACTTGTCTTTGCTCGATCTCACGACTTGAGCATTTCCTCTCTTTGGCTCAATTCTCAATAATCGACCTTTCCTCAACCTTGGCCTAATTCTCTACTAAATTGGCCATACTCCTTGACATGTTCTACATTCATTTAGCCACCCTATCATGCCCATAGGATTACAATGCATATATACACAAGATTGGAACCAATTTCGGTTCAGATCTTAATCTACATCTTAAGGTCCCTTTAGAATCCACAAAATACTCAAGAATCCATCAAATATCTTCTATGCATCACCTTTTTCTTGAGATATACTATCATAGGAAGATCATATTACACTCAATTAAACAAACCCTATTCTATGGAATGCTTCTAGAATTCAAACAAAATATAAAAAAATATAAATAATTCAAGACCCCTTAGGTCTAGCCAAACAAAGTTGGTTTTTAGAGGCAAGATGCTCCTACATCATCTGGTAATATGAAAATTTATGAAAATTTTAAATATATCAACTTTGATTATCTTCAATTTTTTTATTTCTTCGTAATCCAACCCACCCATTTGCATATTCAAAGTTCTTTTGCTCTCAATATAATGCTATATTCAACTTTTTGATTTCTTTATAATCCAACCCATTTGCATATTCAAGGTGCTTTTGCTCTCAATATAATACTATATTATAAAGCGGCCCATTTTCCTAGGTAACAATACCAATAATACCATCCATGGTTTTCACAAGTGAGCATCAAAGTGGGTTGCCAACCCTAAAAAGATTGCTCAAAGGTTTGAGTGAGTTTAACAATCTCCAATACGATCTCCGCATTTTGATCTAGAAGTAGAAGTAGTGGGATATTTGCTTTAACATTTGGAATTTGAGGGTTTATATTCAAAATTTCATTGTTTGCATTGAGGTTTATGTTTGGGTTTTCTAGATTTAAAATCTTAGGGTTTGAATTTAGAATTTTAGGGTTCGGAACATTCTCTCATAACATTTCAAAATTATTATGATGTAAAATTATTATGATGTAATATTCAAAAAAATAATGTAAATCAATAAACTATTGAAAGTAAAAAATATTATGACGTAATATTTAAAAAAATAATGTAAATCAATAAACTATTGAAAGTTTATAAAGATTAAATATAATAGGTAATGAGAAAAATGTTTAATACATGAAGTCACTACCGAATCTATCAATAAAAGACACCAAAAATATTATTAAATCCCAATCGAGTACCGTGGAAAGCAGCTTGTTCAAAATATGAGCTCGTTTTGTGCATGACAGAGCAAATGGAGAGAGGAAGAGGCCATGACTAATCAAAGAGATTTTTTTCCCTTAGCGAAAACCTCGGCCTTGAAAACCGGGCCCAAGAATTCCCTTTGTTAAATGTGGGTTAAATTGTAATTTTATGTTAATTAAATTGAAATTATAAATATATAATTTAACAATTTTTTTATTCAAATTTGTACATTTAATAATTTCTCATCAATTTTTTTGAAAAAAAAAATAGAAAATATTCAGGAAAAAGATTTAAAATGTAAAACATTTAAACTAAAACAAATATTTTAAACTTGTTCAAAAAAATACAAATAAAATAATAAATCAATATTTAAAAAAAAAAATAGAAAATATTCAAGTAACTAAGACAAATATTTTAAGCTTGTCCAAATAAATACAAATAAAACAATAAACCATTATTTTTATAATTGAGATAATATTTGAAGATTAAACCAATATTAATAATTTATATATATAATTGAAGTAATATTTGAAAATTAAACCAATATTAATAATTAATTTAAATATTTTAAACTCGTCTAAATAAGTTTATCAAACACTTGAAGTTCCCCCTTAAAAAACAATTACATATAAAACAACTATTGTCTAGCTTAATATTTATGTTTTGTTAATAATTATTACTTTCGTAAATGTTATGAATAAGTTAAACAATACTTAATTTAATTATCATTAAAAACAAGACTTTTTTAAGAATCATTGCCAAAGAAATACTAACCATCATCAAGTTAATCTAAGTTAAACTTAAACATATCAAATCAAAAATTAGAAAATGCAGTCTTCAATTCTAATAATTAAGAATCACCTCTTTGTTCACCAGGATTAGGGAATGAAAATTGATCTCTCTTTGTTTTCAACCAAAATGGTGAGAAGTGGAAAAAGATGTTTTCGAAATAATGGGTAATTACATATGGGAGAAGTGGAAAAAGATGTTTTCGAAATAATGGGTAATTACATATGGATTTCTAACCTCTTGTATATGTTCGTGCATGCTTATATATATATAATATTATATTTGATGTATATTCGTGGGTTATTTTCTCTTAATCATGTTTTAACTTGATTCCAGTAGTAGTAGAGGAGTAGTAGAGGATATAATGAATAAGGGATATGTATCTTTCAACACTTTTGAAAGAAATGTTTTCAATGTCAGTTTTAATACATTTGATCAAAGATCCAACTTTTTCACTCATTGGTCACACTTACCCTCTTGTATGGGTGTGAGGTTTGGGGACCATACTTTTAGGGAGTAGACCAAAATAAGATAAACATAGTGCTTGTCACGATGTTATCTAAACATCTTTATGCTAAGAGATCGGTTCCACATGATATTATTCTAACAAAATTTGGCATAGACCCACTCATTACTTCAATGATATTTCCTGTGGTAAAAATGATACATAGGCTTAAATGGATGGGAAAATCACATATTGGTTTTCTTAGTATCCATATATTGCACTCAAACCCTCTATGGAGTGGGAAAACTTGAGCTTGATTCATGTTGGTAGTGACTCGTGTTGAAGATTTTCAACTTCGGGCAAGCCATTCTCCACAAGAAAGTACAAGAAGACCCATCTACACCATTATAGAAGCCCTAGGAAGAAATTGAAGACCCGGGAAAAGAAGTTGGCCCCACCAGTAAAAGACAGAAAATAATAAAGTAATTTGAAGACCTAGAATAAGAAGTTGGCCCCAGACAGGTGCCCAGATTAGTATAAATACAGGACTGGATCATTTCATTTGGACAGTCAAACAACTCCTTATGCAATGTGCACAAGGCAATTGCAGTTGCAGTTTTTTGGTAATTTTGTTATTTATGGGTTTTTGGTATCTTGATGAGCGTGCCTGTAACATACCCACTACCTAATCAAATTTTTTCGGTCGTCTGTCAGACTCGAGCTCCTAAATGACCATGGAGATCTAACGTAAACTAGCTCTTTCTCTTTCCTTCCCCACTCTCAGGTGACCGCGGGTCATGATCGCGGTTCAGTTTGAACGTAGTGCCTATTTGGATTTCGCGCCTCAGCGCTACAGTAATGTCCAAACATTAGACTCTGCAACCACCGAAGCCCACCAGGGCTAATGTGCGTCCCATAGGGATGAATTCCCACGGGGTCAACGAATGGCCAATAGGAATAAACCTCAACAGGGGTAGAGGACCGCCAATGGGAACAAGCTCCGTCACGCGTTTAGGTGTAACACAGGTGGCGAGAGGGAAATGCGACACAGTGGACGTTATGACAGGGAGGGGCCCCACTTCACACGCCACACTATTCCGGAAACCCCCCCCCCCCCTTATTAAAGGCGGAATAGCAAGGGGGGTCCGGAATCCTCTTGGAAACCGTTGATCACGATGAGTAAATCTCAACCATTCAAGAGTTGCGCGTCCAATTCCGGACCCCCCCCCCCATTAAAGGTAGAATGGAAAGGGGGCTCGGGAATGGAACCTCAGTCGTAGATCTAGGCGGGTGGACTCTGACCGTCCAGATCTTCTCACCACTTATCCTAAAGAATAACCATGTCCTGGTTTAAGTTAACATCTTGTTTCCATATCTAACGGTCATTACGGACCCAGAGATCCTCCGAAAGAATCTCCTCCATCCATCGGGGTTTCGAATATCACAACATTGAAATACATAAACATTTTGTCCTCGGAATCCTCGATATCCCGATATGACGTCAGCTTCTGCTAGTCTCCTAGACTAGACCTTTTTGTCCACACGACCTCCCTCTATATGACCGCAGTCATACCCTTTCATCAGGGTTTCGGGGTTTGCGATGTCAAAATACACTCTCCCACAGAACTCGCGATTCTTCGATTCCCAACTCCTCGAGATCTCCTGACACGCGTCCCAAATAATGGGTGGCTCTGATCTCGTCAAAATATCGCGCTTCGCGACTTCACAGCTTCTGTTGCCAAGATCACAGGCTTCAACCTACGAAACCCCGATACACGATCCTACGTGTAGATCCGACGGTTCTCCTGCGACCCAGATCCAACAGCTACCGTCTTCCTCGCTCCTCGTGTCTCACGACTTGGAGTACCAAATGCTTGGACCCTTACCATGCGAACCTCCGAGTGCACGAGTTCCCTAGATCTCTGCCACCTGTCCTCCTCGTATGGACGGCTCTGATCCTCTCGTGGCTTCGCCATTCGCGACTTGGAGCATCCAACTTTTGGACTCCTACCTTGCGAACCTCCGAGTTCACGAGTTCCCTAGATCTCTACCACCTGTCCTCCTCGGATGGACGACTCTGATCGTCTCGTGGCTTCGCCATTCGCGACTTGGAGCATCCAACTTTTGGACTCCTACCTCGCGAACCTCTGAGTTCACGAGTTCCCTGGATCTCTACCACCTATCCTCCTCGGATGGATGGCTCTGATCCTTTTTGCCCCTATTCACGAGGCTTAACCCTCATCTATCTCCCTATAGATCTAATGACTGTCGGGATTCCTAGCTAAGATCTGACAGTTCATATCAGCCCCGATGCAGTGCCCTTTTCTACTGCTCTTTAGACGTGGAAAAATCAACGGTCCAGATGTTCTCATGGAGCCTGGGGGTCTACGATTCAGATTTCCTCACTATTCACGAAGATAGAGGAAAAAGGGTTAATGGAAATTAACACCCTCATTTATTCCTTCGATTTAACGATCGTGAATGACCGCAGAGTCTCCGACAGGATCTCATCTGTTGATCAATACTTATCCCTACGCTGCTACTTCGGGATTTAAGAGGGTCCGACAGGATCTCATCCGTTGATCAATACTTATCCCTACGCTGCTACTTCGGGATTTAAGAGGGTCGTTCCTCCTTATACCGGGTTGTTAAGACTTGTGCGTTCAAGTCCCTTTTCTAGGTCCTTTGTGAACCTTTCTAAGGAGGAAATCTCTGTGAAGAGATCTGTACTGGGCATCCCTGGAGATGGATAAGGGAAGGCAACTTCCCGAGATCGGACTGGGAACCTAACTTATCTCAATCTAGGCATAAATAAAATTGCCTTATCCACGCACATCATGCGTGGTTTCCTCTGTTATGAGTAGATATCTATTCATTCTTATCAAACACAGCACATACATTCTTACACAGAAATCATCCATAATTTCACAGTTCTATGAACATATACATATATACATCATTCTATAAATTTCAAGATACAAATATGTAAAACACTTATCCGAAAATAACACCAGAAATGGGTGCAACTGCTGAGAGGGGTGCTAGTTTCCACCCAACCGTAGGCTCAGCGACTCCCAATGGATTTACCACTAGCCACCCCCAACCTGAGACCACGATGCTCTGAGACTGCGTCTCTCTGTCTGCCAGTGACTAGGAGTGAAGTTTGCAATCCTTCCTCTCTGTTATCACTCACTCTGCATAAAAAAAAATATGCCAGAGTTCCCCTTGCGTCTACCCTTTCAATCGTCTCTTCCATACGCCTTATCCTCTCACGAGGTTGCGTGTGGCACGATTACCCTCACGTTGATCAGGCTTGACGACTCTACGGATGGGCGGTTCACCATCCCATCCCTCATCAAGCCATCCGCCTACCAGCCTGCGAGGCATTGAATTTCAGGGCCAGCAAGCCGCTTTTGGTTCTCCAGGCCAGTGGAGTCCAAATACGGTATTAAATTCTTAGTGGAAGTTAACGCCACCTTTTCAGGTGTCCTCCACCACCATCGTGGTCTCTTTTTCTGCACCTCCCCTCATCAACAGTCCTGCAATAAATTCAGAATGTTATTCACATTCATTGACCTCTTCCTCAAGGTCCATTTACATCACATATTCACATTTATGAGTTTGCCATAGTCCTTGGCCAGTCCAGTTATATTTACAATCTGGGGGAAACAGGGTGT
>ML791009.1:43952-58029 GCA_009831015.1 Picea engelmannii | reverse complement strand
TTCTCGTCGAAATACCTTTCCGACAAATACTTCTTCCGGAAGTACTTCTCAAACTGTTTCCAAGACAGGTCCTCCTCACGGACCCCTTTCATATTCTTAAGGTCTTCCCACCAGATGGAAGCCTTTCCATTCAGATTGAAAGTCACCATGCGAGCCTTCAAGTTCTCTGAGAAATCATGGACTCTGAAATATTTCTTTAGTCCAAGTAGCCAGGCCTCAGCCTCCTCTCCCTTCTTTATCTCACCATCGAAGGAGGGAGGTTTGGCCTTTTTAAATTCCTCAAATTTATGACTCTTGGAAGTCTTTTTCTTCTTCCGTTTCTTTGGAGAATAGGAACTGGTCCTGCTGCTGAAAGAGCCTTCTGAATCACCAACTTCCTTCTTAGTGGAATCATCTGGTACTGGTCCTTTACCTCTGTGGTGGACCTTTCTGGATGTGCTTCTTTCAATGTGGCCACTGACACGAACACGATTCTGCATCTCAGGTTCATGTTGCATTTGTCACTGTAGGTCGGATAAGCTCTGCAGTAAAACTGCATTAATCTCAGTTTGCTTTTCTTGTTCTTTCATCATTCTTTCATTATCGACCTTGCAGCGTTGCAACTCAACCATGAGACTCCTCACAGTCTCAGCTAGGTCTGGAGGGGTTCTTATTGCTCTTCTTTCACCAGACTCTTCGTCTCTGTTGTGGGAGCCTTCTCCCACCTCTTGGTGAGTCACCATACTCTGCGTTTGTAGATTCCCGCGGTTGATCGTCCGCTTGAGTGAAAAGACAAACGCTGGTTATTAGACAAGAGTTAAATTCATTTTTATAATTTGCGCATAATTTCATAACTCTTTCACATGCATACATAGTCGGGTTTTCATATTCCAAGTTTTTAATCCTGGACAAGATAGTTAGGTCAGGAGGTTACTCCTCATAGGAGCGCTTCGAACGGAGTTTATGCGCGAATCGTGCATGAGCCCAATCAGGCCGAGTGTTGTAACCATGCTCTGATACCACTTTGTAACATACCCACTACCTAATCAAATTTTTCCAGTCCTCTATCAGACTAGAGCTCCTAAATGACCATGGAGATCTAACGTAAATTAGCTCTTTCTCTTTCCTTCCCCACTCTCAAGTGACTGCGGGTCATGATCGCAGTTCAGTTTGAACGTAGTGCCTATTTGGATTTCGCGCCTCGGCGCTACAGTAATGTCCAAACATTAGACTATGCAACCACCGAAGCCTGCCAGGGCTAACGTGCATCCCATAGGGATGAATTCCCACGGGGTCAACGAATGGCCAATAGGAATAAACCTCAACAGGGGTAGAGGATTTCCAATGGGAACAAGCCCCGTCGCGCGTTTAGGTGTAACACAGGTGGCAAGAGGGAAATGTGACACGGTGGACGTTATGACAGGGAGGGGCCCCACTTNCCCCCCCCCCCCCATTAAAGGTAGAATGGCAAGGGGGCTCCAGAATGGAACCTCAGTCGTAGATCTAGGCGGGTGGACTCTGACCGTCTAGATCTGCTCACCGCTTATCCTAAAGCATAACCACGTCCTGGTTTAAGTTAACATCTTGTTTCCATATCTAACGGTCATTGCGGACCCGAAGATCCTCTGAAAGAATATCCTCCGTCCATCAGGGTTTCGAATATCACAACATTGAAATACATAAACATTTTGTCCTCGAAATCTCCGATATCCCGATATGATGTCAACTTCCACTAGTCCCCTAGAATAGACCTTTTTGTCCACACGACCTCCCTCTATATGACCGTAGTCATACCCTTTCATCGGGGTTTCGGGGTTTGCGATGTCAAAATACACTCACCCCCGGAACTCGCGATTCTCCGATTCCCGACTCCTCGGGATCTCCTGACACACGTCCCAAATAATGGGTGGTTCTGATCTCGTCAGAAATCACGCTTCACAACTTCGCAACTTTTGTTGCCAAGATCATGGGCTTCAACCTACGAAACCCCGATACACGATCCTACGTGTAGATCCGACGGTTCTCCTGTGACCCAGATCCAACGGCTACCGTCTTCCTCGCTCCTCGTGTCTCGCGACTTGGAGTACCAAATGCTTGGACCCTTACCCTGTGAACCTCCGAGTGCACGAGTTCCCTGGATCTCTGCCAACTGTCCTCCTCGGATGGACGGCTCTGATCCTCTCGTGGCTTTGCCATTCGGGACTTGGAGCATCCAAATTTTGGACTCCTACCTCGCGAACCTCCGAGTTCACGAGTTCCCTGGATCTCTGCCACCTGTCCTCCTCGGATGGACAGATCTGATCCTCTCGTGGCTTCGCCATTCGCGACTTGGAGCATCCAACTTTTGGAATCCTACCTCGCGAACCTCCAAGTTCACGAGTTTCCTGGATCTCTGCCACCTGTCCTCCTCGGATGGACGGCTCTGATCCTTTTTGCCCCTATTCACGAGGCTTAACCCTCGTCTATCTCCCTATAGATCTAACGACTGTCGGGATTCCTAGCTAAGATCTGACGGTTCAGATCGGCCCGGATGCAGTGCCCTTTTCTACTGCTCTTTAGATGTGGAAAAATCAATGGTCCAGATGTTCTCATGGAGCCTGGGGGTCTACGATTCAGATTTCCTCGCTATTCACAAAGATAGAGGAAAAAGGGTTAATGGAAATTAACGCCCTCGTCTATTCCTTCGATTTAACGATCGTGAATGACCGCAGACTCTCCGACATGATCTCATCCGTTGATCAATACTTATCCCTATGCTGCTACTTCAGGATTTAAGAGGGTCGTTCCTCCTTATACCGGGTTGTTAAGACTTGTGCGTTCAAGTCCCTTTTCTGGGTCCTTTGTGAACCTTTCTAAGGAGGAAATCTTTGTGAAGAGATCTGTACCGGGCATCCCTGGAGACGGATAAGGGAAGGCAACTTCCCGAGATCGGGCTGGGAACCTAACTTAGCTCAATCTAGGCATAAATAAAATTGCCTTATCCATGCACATCATGCGTGGTTTCCTCTGTTATGAGTAGATATCTATTCATTCTTATCAAACAATGCACAGACATTCTTACACATAAATCATTCATAATTTCACAGTTCTATGAACATATACATATATACATCATTCTATAAATTTCAAGATACAAATATGTAAAACACTTATCCGAAAATAACACCAGAAATGGGTGCAACTGCTGAGAGGGGTGCTCGTTTCCACCCAACCGTAGGCTCAACGACTCCCAACGGATTTACCACTAGCCACCCCCGAGCTGAGACCACGATGCTCTGAGACTACGTCTCTCTGTCTGCCAGTGACCAGGAGTGAAGGTTGCAATCCTTCCTCTCTGCTATCACTCACTTTGCATAAAAAAAATATGCCAGAGTTCCCCTCGCGTCTACCCTTTCAATCGTCTCTGCCATATGCCTTATCCTCTCGTGAGGTTGTGTGTGGCACGATTACCCTCGCGTCGATCAGGCCTGACGACTCTACGGATAGGTGGTTCACCATCCCATCCCTCATCAAGCCATCTGCCTACCAGTCTGCGAGGCATTGAATTTCAGGGCCAGCGAGCTGCTTTTGGTTCTCCGGGCCAGTGGAATCCAAATACGGTATTAAATTCTCGGTGGAAGTTAACGCCACCTTTTCAGGTGTCCTCCACCGCCATCGTGGTCTCTTTTTCTGCACCTCCCCTCATTAGCAGTCCTGCAATAAATTCAGAATGTTATTCACATTCATTGACCTCTTCCTCAAGGTCCATTTACATCACATATTCACATTTATGAGTTTGCCATAGTCCTTGGCCAGTCCAGTTATATTTACAATCTGGGGGAAACAGGGTGTTACAGTGCCACACTTGGGAAGGATATTCTTGGTTTCTCTTGGTCATCTCATTGAGGCACTAGGTCTTGGTGATACTAGCCTTGGGGAGGATCTTCTCTGTATGGTATTTTGGCTATTGATGGTGATGTACTGGTAATATCTTGGACTTAATTATTCTATAGAAATGTTGTTGGGTTTTCTCCCAAGGTTGGGTTTCCCAAGATAAACTCTTGTGTTCTTGTGTCTATTATGCATGGTTAACATTTCTAGATCTTTTTATTTCCGTTGCATTGTTATCATTGAGATATTTTATGATAATTGTTGTATGAAAGTGAATCTTGTTATTAATCATAATGCAATAACTATGAGATCTGAGAATCATAAAACATCAACAACTCAGAACCTCTTCATTGCTTCACCTCATTGACCTTAATATTGGCAAACCACCCCCACATAGTTTTTCAGTGGATGCTCCTTATCTCTCCAAGGAAGAGATAAACAAGGGTATTCATATTGGGATCTATAGAGCCTACCTTTGGTCCACATGATTTGACCCTGGAGAACTTCTTTCTCCCAAACTTTAACACTATTGAAACTTGTATCTCCAGTCCAATGATGGGTTCATTCAATCCATGAGGTACACTAGACTCTAGTTACCTTGTAGCACAAGGGTCCCTCTTGTTCAACTTATAGTTTTCTCCCACCAATTTTGCATTAATACAGATAACCATATTCCTAGGGAGAATTGTATTTGTTAGATCTACTCCTTAGAGCTTGACACTACAGATTATTTTGTATTTCGATGCTCTCCTTACAACAAGATTAGAATTCAATTATCATCTCTTTAGAGATTCACTTAGTTTTCTCCAAACACTCAAGGATTATGAGTACTAGATGCTTATCTTTCTTTCTCAAGGAGATGTTCGACCTTCACTAATGACTTACTATAGGCCACATCCCCAAATCAACATGCACTAGGTTGATTACCTCTTACTTCCAATGCTTTGACACTATTTGAAAGAGGCCCCATGGAGAGCTTCCAAGCTCACATGATAGACCCACAAGGTGTCATAGATCTAATCAGCACCATGGCCTCACAATGATCATGAATTTATTTGTGGGATTGAATGTTAAAAGTGCTTCTCTAAAGCAATAGGTCTTAGCTAGGGAACCTCTCTTTTAAGCTTCTTCATTGTTTCTAATCTCATTGGACTAGTGTTTCCTAATTATTTTCTTCTTCGTTTTCCTTTTTTTAGGTTCTTTTTACCTTAGGGTGTGCTATGGCCTTCCCTTTGTGGTATTTATATATTATATTCCTTTTAGTGCAATGAGAGAACTTTGACCTCTAGTGAACATTAATATATAAAGAAAATATAAATTAAAACATTTCTAGAGGCCTCAAAAAAGGTTTGGAACACTTATAGTGTTATTTTATCATAAATAAAAATGTCATATAATGTAACGTACCACATCCCACATATAATAATATATGGTGCCACAACCTGTTTCACATCGAAATTTAACACATCGATGGAAAACCAAAGAAACATGTTTCTTTCCAGTAATGTTGGCTATAACTACCTTGTGGGAATCAATGATTTTCAAATAAGTTGTGTTGTTTCCTTGAATGTATCATTTTGCACAATAAATAAATATGTGCATTTAGGTGCTACCAATGCCCTAATAAACTGAAGTCATTGCATCGATCATCCCCAGTGTTTCCTTAGTTGTGTATAACTCTCAAACAAGCACTCAATGATTCCACTAAAATCAAACAATGGCCCATAGTTTCTTTAGATATGTGTGTGTGTGTGTGTGTGTGTGTGTGTGTGTGTGTGTGTGTGTGTGTGTGTGTGATGTCCTTTAGATATATGTATAGCTTCTTTAGTGATAAATGTATATCTAATTTAGTACATTTAATGTATATTTGAGAGTCTTCTTTTGATCCTCTTTTAGATTGACTCCAATAGTAGATGCTAGAATGAACAAGGGATATGTGACTTTCACCACTCTTGAAAAGCAATGTTTTCAATGTCAGTTTCAATATATTCGATCAAAGATCCAACACTTTCACTCATTGGTCACAACTATCCTCTTATATGGGTGTGAGGTTTGGGGACCATACCTTTTGGGAGTAGACCAAAACAAGATAAACATAGTGCTTGTCATGATGTTATCTAAACATCTTTATGCCAAGAGATTTGTTCCTCATGATATTATTCTTGCAAAGTTTGGCATAGACCCACTCATTACTTCAATGATCTTTCATGTGGTGAAAATGATACATAGGCTTAGATGGATGAGAAAATCACATATTGGTTTTCTTAGTATCCATATCTTGCACTCAAACCCTCTATGGACTAGGCAAAACTTGAGCTTGATTCATGTTGGTAGTGACTCAGAACCTCTTTATCGCTTCACCTCAATGAGCTCAATATTGGCAAACCACGCCTACATATTTTTTCAATGGACGTTCTTCGTACTGGGATCTATAGAGCCTACCTTTGGTCTACATGATTTGACCTTGGAGAACTACTTTCTTATAAATTTCAACACTACTCAAACTTATATCTCTAGTCCAATGATGGGTTCATTCAATCTTCGAAGTACACTAAACTCTAGTTACCTTGTAGAACAAGAATCCCTCTTGCTAAACTTAAATTTTACTCCTACCAATCCAATTTTGCATTAATACATATAACCATATTCCTACTACAAAATTCTTTAGAAATATGATTATATTTATATTTATACAACTATAATATTCCTACTACAGATTTTTTTTTATATTGATACTATAATATTTATACAAATATTTATGCCAACTATAATATTTATACAAATCTCTATATATATCACAATGGAACATTGTATAACATTAGAACATTGTAGTAGTCAAATAATATCAAAGAAAAGTAATTTAAATATCAACCATTGGAAAAGCAATTTAAAGCGAACACACAAAGAGATTCATCTTAATTATGGACTATTTACACGTGGAAAAATTTACATGTCAGTGTTTAATCCTTCTTGATGTTTAAAAAAATTCAAAGTGAAAAACAACAAGTATGATCTAAAATAATATCATAAATAAAAATGCCTTGCAATTTTACATCTCGATCAAGTAAGTAATATAGCGTGCCGCAACCTGTTTCATTGCAAAATTTAACACATCGATTGAAAACCAAAGAAACATATTTCTATATTTCTTTCGTGACCTGGCAAGAGGTTTTCCAGAAACAATATCCCTATCCCTCGGAGGCAACATAGACCCGATCCAAAGTCCACATAAGTAAGAAAAATAAAGTTGGAAAACCAGGTTCATTTTGACTTTTTATTGTTAAGTTATATGGTAAAATTATAAAAACAATGACCAGTAGAATATATAAGAAAATTTTCCTTACCTTCAATTGAAAAATCTAAAACAATTTTCATTCAAGTTGGTTAAGTTGTGGTTAAGGATGAGCCAAATAAAATAGGAGAGAATAGGTATTGTTGCATACAAACAAAACTCTATTGAATAATTTCATAGTAAACTTGTACACATTTATATACATCAAACTTGATTTAAAAGTAGTTACATTATCTTAGTCACACAATTAATTTAGTTGAGAAAATATCTCAATTACACACGAAACTAAGAAACTTTGTTGAGAAAATGTCTTTCAGACTCAACTATCTAACAACCTCTTAAACTATAAAATCAAACCACTCACACAAAAATTATTTTCTACTTCCCAATAATAAATCACAACATCCTCACACATTAATCACTAAAACAAGTAAAAATTACACATTCTAACTGAAAAGAACTAAAAGCTTGACATTGTTGAACTCTTCCTGTGAATCCTTCTGGAGATGGATTTCCTGCAAAGGAAGCTTAAACCTTGAACCGTACTTTACCCCTCGGGCTATTCTGGTTTTCATTTCTTGAGGAGCAGTGCCCTTATCCCGCGCCCAGCGCACTCTTCCTGCCATAAATTGTGAAAGACTTAGATGTGACATATAATTCAGATAATAGACTTAGCATTCTATTGGTTCGTTTTTATTTTCTTGCTGGAATATGGAGTGAATTTTTGTGATGTGAGAAAGTATAAACAATATAGAAAAAAGATAGATATAAATAAATAAAAATAAAAAAACATATATATATTTTTAGAGGTTAAATTGTGATAAAAACAATATTATTTATGTATAAGATTAAGGGAAGATCATATTAGAATATGTAGATTTAATAGTTAAAAATATGTTTTTTTTTCAGATCACAATTTTAAATTCAAAGAAAGATAAGATATACATTTTCATCCACCAATTTAATGTCTAACTTGACACCAATTTAATATCTGACTTGAACCTTAAAAATATATATTGTTATTATTATATAATTTTATTTTATTGAAGATAATTTTATAGCTAACAATGATTACATCTCCGTTCTCTCCTTACAAATGATTTGAAAATTATCAATGATTATATAGTCATTTTTAAATATCAAGTTATATTCCAAATAACAATAAATATCTTCACTACTTAACAACTAAACAATATATATATATATATATATTCACTACTTAACAACTAAACACAATCACTACTTAACAACTAAACAAAATATATATATATATATATATATATATATTGTGTTTAGTTGTTAAGTAGTGAAGATATTCATTGTTATTTGGAATATAATATTTCAACCTTAACAAATGTCATGAATAATTTCGAAAATTAATAAAAAAACAAAATTACCTTCAGGAATTAATCAAAGAACCTTCTGGACATACTCTCAATCCTCCTCCGCAAACAAATCTCTCGGCGCCGGCATGCTTCTGCACGCAAGCTTGTCCAACACTTTCCCTGATAAGGTTCTGCGCGGAGGCTTGTCTAACTTGTCCTGTCCCCTTTTTTGTTCGATAGCGTCCCGTACCACTTTTTCGATTTTCCCCGACGGGTATATTACTTTGATCTTCACATGGCGATCTTTCGAAATTTGCCAAAGGTGAAGGTCCTCTTCTTCCACCTCTACTTCGCTAAGAGTATTCAACTCACCGAATCCTTGGTTCATATTTATCGCGTGGTTGCATTTTTTGATTCGTAAATACTGTAGGTTTTGCATTGCAATACCCTGCAGAGGGGGAAACTGTTCCAACCTGTCAAAATCTTCTATGATGAGCTTTTTCAGACTCGGAAATGCCGTAGATCCTCCAAACTCCTTTGGAAACACTACACGCTCGTTGTTCCCTGACAAGCGTAGTTTTCTCAGATTAGGAATTTTTTCTAGGCCTTTATAATCTGCACCGGAGATAATGCCATCTAAAACCAGCACCTTGAGGTTCTCAAGGTGAAAGATCCATTTGGGCACCAAACAGTTATGTAGACGAACGTGTTCAAGGCGCTGAGCGATGAACTTCATGTCCTCAGGAAGATCGAGGCGGAAGGAACCCTTGCTTCGCAAGGAGACTGTTCGCAATTTTGTCATGCCCTTAAAAGTCCCCTCCTCAAGTTTAACAATACCATGTGACGATGAAGGAGCCTCAATTGCATGTGATGATGAAGGATCCTCATTTGCCTGTGATGGTGAACGAACATCAATTGCTAAGGATAGGTGTTGCAGAAGGGTCAATTCTTTCAGATCCGACAATTGTAACACATTGGCTGCCTTTTCCATTCTGAATACAGCGCCTTTCAATGTCTGTAAAGAGCTTAGCTTCGCTATTCCCGCAGGTTCCATTCTGAATACAGCGCCTTTCAATGTCTGTAAAGAGCTTAGCTTCGCTATTCCCGCAGGCAATGATTCCAACTTTTTGCAGCGCTTCACATTGAGATGTAGCATGAATTTGTGCTTACCTATCCCCGAATGCAGCCTTGTCAGATGTTTGCACCAACTAACATCCAGAAACTGGAGGTGCCAGAGACCACTCAAGGAACTTGGCAGCTTCGCGATGTTTGTTCGGGATAAGTTAAGGAACTTCAAATGCTTTAAGTTGCTGATAGACCTTGGCAATTTTTTCATGGAAGTCTTACTTAAATCTAACACAGCCAAGTATCTCAGCTTATTGAAAAAACTTGTAGAAATCTTTGCGAGGGGCATATTATTCCATAGCAATAGAGTTCGGAGCTGTGGACACAGAATGGTATCTTTGATTATTTTTATATTGTTTTTAACCAATGAAATTCTACGTGCGCCCAAGCACTCATTTGCGGGGAATTCTTCCATATTTTCTCCCGGCTTTAACAAACATTTAGTTCCAGCTTGAGATTCAGAAAGAGCTAAATCATGCAACAAAGCATGGATTTTACAATACTTTATTCGCCCATCTCCTCCAACTCGTGAAACTTCCAGCAGGCATCGATCGGCAAGTTCCTTAATGTAGGAGAGTCCTATATCGTATGCCTCTGCTGCTATTGGGGTAGAAACAAAGCCTTCAGCAATCCACGAATAAACTAAATATTGTGATCTCATTTCAGTATTTTTAGGAAAAACAGAGCAGTACAGGAAACAAGATTTCAAATGATAAGGCAAGTCTTGGTAACTTAACCTTAGAGACGGCATGACGGTGCCAGTAAAGGCCTCTTCTTGATTTAGACGTTGCAAGATGGATTCCCATTTATTAGGGATCCTTTCTACTCTGGCCAAAGAAGATGCTATTGTTTTGATGGCTAAGGGCAGTCCGCCACACTTTTGGACAATACACTTAGAGACGAGTTTCATCTCTTCCGAAGGAGGAGGATTTTCACGGTCGGAGACGAGTTCATTACACTTAGAGACGAGTTTCATCTCTTCCGAAGGAGGAGGATTTTGACCCGGAAACGCGTGAACGTAGAACAACTCCCAGCTCTCTTCCGGAGTTAAATATTTCATTTCATGGGTTTCTCGAGCCTTCATAGCGTCTCCAACTCTTTTATAACGTGTACTAACCATAATCTTGTCATTTCCACTCTGCAGTTGCAACCCAATCTGTTCCAAAGCATTTTCCTCCCACACGTCGTCTAAAACAAGTAGACAACTTTTTTTTTCTAAATGTGTATGAATGATGTCTCTAAGTTTCTTCGCTGGTAGGCCTGATAGATCCTCTGAATCACTTGGAACTTTAATTTGCCTACACATTTCAAGCAAAAGCTCTTTGACAATATATTTCTGCGACACTGCTAACCAAATCACATGGTCAAAACGTTGTCGAACTGTTTGCTTGCTCAAAACATTTTGTAAGACAAGAGTTTTACCCATTCCTCCGGTGCCCACAACTGCAATCACTGTAGAGCCGTCTTGCAATACCCAATTAGTGATGAGATCAATCTCCTTTTTCATGCCCACAGTCCTAGATTCTGTAAGAAGAGCAATCGATTTTTTACTCTTGTCTTCTGAATTTGCATATAATGAGTGAAAATGAGCATTCGCATCAACCACGGACTTTAAATATTTCAGATGTTTAGCACTCGAGTGTATGTTGCTGATACTCTTCTTTAATGTCTTAATCCTCCGGCCCATCCGATAGCGGAAGAACGGATTTCTAAACTTGCGAACCTCGCATTCCTCCACGATGTCCATAGCACGGTAGAGAAAATCCTGAACTTTGTGCAGCCAGTTCGTCGTCGAACTGGAATTCGTCAGCTCTCTCACGTTATTCAACACGGTTTTAAATGAATCAAGCTCATCACAAATGGACTCTACATCCTCTCTGAAATTGATAACCAGCGATACCTCTTGAAAGATTTTGTCAGCGAGCAAGGAAGTCAATTTCTCACTAAGCGTGCTTACAATAGCTTCCGCCATGTTCCCTTATTTTCGTTTGCTTATACTCAGGCAAGCACATACGAAACCTATTGAGGAGCCTCTCTGTGTGCCTGAGCTATGCCTTCACAAGCTTAAATCATGTTTCCCACCTGTTTCACTCCCCTCTTCAATCCTTTTACTATAACTGCGGGTGGTAGTGCTTCACGCGTCGTTTTCAACTTGTAGTGTCGACACGCACTAACTGCGGGTGTTAGTGCTTCACGCGTCGTTTTCAATTCACCCATGATTGTGAGAGACAACTATTTATGATGTTCCGGCTGGACATGGTTGAGGCCTTTTTCATTTTTAATTTTGGGTTACAACGAGCACAATCACAATCACATTAGTAAAAACAATTTAGGAGTGAGACTAGTAAAATATATGACCAAGAGCATTTTCTTTTTAAATATCCGTTGTACAAAGACATTAAATTTAACTAATAAAAAAACCAAATGAAATCAAAATTTTTATTTTCAAATTAGAAAATTAAAATAACATGATAAATCAAAATAATTAATTTAATTTTAAAAATTTATAAACCAAAATTTATAATTATCATGTTCATCAAATCAATTGAATTCTTAACCTATTTAGAAAACATAACAATTTTATTCCTTAAACATATTTTAGAAAACACAACAATTAATCAATTCAATTCATAACATACAATTTTATTTTATTTAAATTTTGAATTTTGTTTTTCAATAATTGTAATCATTAAGTTTAAGTTAAATAATGTGTTCGTTTTTACAAAATCTTATTGAAATTAATTCAATTATATTGTCATATTCAGATTAGATCTCATTTTCAAAATATTTGTCACATTATCAATCTTCTTAACTCCTTAACTCAACAAAACTTTGGTGATCTTGGAAAGCTTCTCTTAATGTTTTTTAACAGAGAAACAAAGTTCTTTACCCTCTTAAGATTGGATAAACCAATTCTATCTTAATAAACATTAATCATCATCATCAAATAATATAATAAATTTATAAAATCTTATTAAAATTAATTCAATTATTAATTATTAATACATCATTAGTTATTTAATTTAATTTGGAGTTAGATTTTGCATCAACTTTTACACAAAGTTGGTCTGACTATACAAACGAATCTTGTCAAATCCAAAAGCCCAACTAATCATTTTACTTTTAAAATATAATAAAAAAGTAAATTCAATCATCAAAATCAATGAATAAATAATTAAAATAACTCCATAGATAAAACAGTGAAACAGTTTTATGCTCAAACACAGCAGGACAAAGTTTTCATGTCGTGTAGTGCTGGTTGATCAAGAATCTACACAGGTCCCACGTGCCGTGGTGCATATGTTGGTGATGGTGGTCAGGCCGCTGGACTTGACCTTCCGCGGAGAAAAGAAAATACAATGCGAAGGCGTGCTACTTTGCCTTAAATTTTAATAAATTTCAAAATTTTTATTTATCTTTTTATTAATAAATTTTTATTTTTAAAAATAGTCTAAGATAATTCTTTATTAACAATTATTTATTTTTAAGAATGTGTCAAGATATAAAACTATTTATTGTATTTATTTTTTTTGAAATATTTGTTATTAAAATTAGCCAAAATTATGAGTTAATTTAAAGATGCCTAGTGTTTATAATGTAGATATTGAAATTAATAAAATTAATTTAATTTTTATTGTAAATAAGATTATATCATTGTTTTACTTATGATGATGATGATGATGATGATTAACGTTTACTAAGACTGAATTGTTTTATCGGATCTTAGGAGAGTAAGTGATTACTTGTGGTTCTTTAGAATTTAAGAGGTTAGGAAGGTTGGTAGTGTGATAAATATTTTGAAAATGAGATCTAATATGGGTATAGGCTCGACAATCTAAGAGAAAGTGTTTTTCATCTTCAACCTTCTTAGTGTCACAAAGGTGACACTCTTTCATCCCATGGCGTTTTAAAGATTTACCAACGTCCAGTTTCACTATGAAGCTCGTGAGAATTTGTTCTTATTTTAGCAATGCTTATTTTTTTCTTTACACTTGGAAAAACAGATAGATAATTTTGATCTTCTAGATTAGGGTTGATTACATCTTTATAATACCTTAATTTATTTTTTCCTCTAACTCTTTATCACACCACATTTTCTCCTTAAATTTTGATTTGACGTTTTTTTTTTAATAGTATCTTTATTCTGCAAAATGGTTTCTTCCATGATTACCCAATAGTTTAGCCAAGACCAAGCGTCTTTATGCCATCCTCGCTTGAGTCGATGGTGGTTATGACTTGATTTTGAAGCAATTTAGGTAACCTCTTGTCCTCCATGTTGTTTAATTTGTTCTTATACATTAGGTATCTAGTCATAGCCATGCTCTCAATGGGGGAGAGGCTTGTTTCTAAGAGGAGGATGGGATAGGGTGTAATTCCTTTAATTTTGAGATTATAGGTTATAAAATTCTTTTGTATTTGCTCTATCTTTCTCCAGGATTCACGAGAGATACTACAGCCCCAGACTTCACATCCATAAAGAATAACA
>ML791008.1:456758-504094 GCA_009831015.1 Picea engelmannii | reverse complement strand
CCCCCCCCCCCCTCTCAGTAATCCAACAGACCCAACTTTCACCAGCAATTTTTGGCAAGAACTGTTCAAGCTACATGCACCCAATTGCATCTCAACACAGCTTATCATCCCCAAACTTATGGTCAAACTGAAGTTGTCAACAAGTGTTTGGAAACATATTTGAGGTGTTTTTCCTCGGAAAAGAAAAATCAGTGGGCTCAATGGTTACCACTAGTTGAATGGTGGTACAACACTTCATACCATACAGCTACCCGCGTGACTCCTTTTGAAGCGGTCTATGGACAAAATCCACCTTGAGTTCTCTCATATTTTCCAGGTGTATCGAAGGTCTGGGCGGTTGACCAAACGCTTACAGTTCAAGAGGCTATTCTCCATACCCTCAAAGAGAATTTGGTCATGGCCCAGAATCGCTTAAAACAACAAGCAGATCAAGGTCACTCTGAACGTCAATTTGCAGAAGGGGATCAGGTGATTCTTCGACTGCAACTTTACAAGCAAAATTCCCTCAAGGCGAACCATTGTCAAAAATTGGCGCCCAAATTTTATGGTCCTTATAGCATTCTCAAGCGTGTGGGACAGGTGGCCTATCAGTTATCTTTGCCTAGTCATTCTAAGCTACATCCTTTTTTTCATGTTTCCTGCTTAAAGAAGGTGATTGGAACTAAGTGTTAAACTCAAACCAACCTTCCCGAGTTGGACGAAAAAGGCTCCATTTGGCTACAACCACAATCAGTTTTGGACCAGTGTGAGCGTTACCTGCGTCAACGAACCATCGAGGAAGTGTTAGTCCACTGGAAAGATACAACCCCGGCAGATGCCACTTGGGAACCAGCTACCATTCTGCATCAATTTCCACATCTCAAGCCTTGAGGACAAGGTTGTTTTTAAGGGGGGGGACATGTTAGGGACCTAACCCCTCGCTTAGGTAGAATAATATATTATGATGTAATAAAGGTCAATATTAATAAGTCCTAGCAATAAAGAAGAATAAGTTGAATGTAAGAATACCTAATAGAAGCTTCCGTTTCTAGAAGGATCTTCCTCTAGATGGTTCTTTTGATAGATATATTTAGTGTAAATAGGAATCGAGGGTATGAGAACTTTGTCTTAGATATTATTGTAATAGAGCTCCACTCTGCTGGAGGTTTCCCCCTCGAAGAGGCAAGTGAACAATGCTCTCAGTAATCAAAGTGCTCTTTCTGATGTTTTTCTGGGATCATTTTGGTATTATTGCGGTGTTGTTCTAGTTATATTGTTGTTCATCTACCATTTCTAGCATTTTATTTATGTTCTGCATACTTTTTATATCTGGAATATTACACAATAAAATTCTCAATTACATCTTCAGAGCTTCTTTTGTAGCTATTAGATAAAACAAGGTCCTCATCTAGCCATAAAGGGTTATGGTTGGAATCAGTACTTAAAAGAGTAGCTTGTTTAGTTGCAGTCCTAACATTAAAGTCTCCTAGTAGGAGGATAGTACCTTCATTTTTCAAACTATAAATATCTTGTTCTAAATTATTATAGGGACAATTGTTATCTAGATTATTTTTCTTATAAAAATTAGAATTAATAGGTGCAAAATAGAAAATTGTTATATACATCTTCTTAGCATTGGTGTCTGAAATTTCTATCCAAATGTACCGATTGAGAGGGTCAATCTTATGAAGTTGAATGTGAGGGGAAATGCTCTTTCTAATATAACAAGCTATGCCTCCTATCCCTCTACGGTGGGATTTTTTGTTCCATGCCGACCACAAGACAAATCCTTCTCTATTAGGGACCTTAAACGCCTCATGCTCCCAAGTTTCAACTAGACAGATAATATCAATATCACTCGAGATCCAACTTATCACGGGACCTTTGCGCCATGGAAAGCCTCAACATTTCCAAAAAAGGATCCCGAGTGTCCCAAATTCCTATTTATTATTATCCTTCTTGTATCTATCCCTAACAATAGCTTTTCGATTTCTAATTATTGCCCATTTTCCTTCTTTCCTGGCTTCTTTTACCTTTTGAACTTCCTTCCTTAATTCAGCTTGGTCTTTGGGAATGAGGTCTTGATTTATAAATATTCATCACCCTTTTAAGCTCGAAGATTTACTAAGTATGTTATATTTATGGTCATTACAACTTACTTTGACACAGATCAACCTATCTTTGTGATCAATTATTTTTCCTAGCATCTTTGCTTCTATGAGGTAAGTTGTATCAATTTGTGATTTACTATTTAATTTTTCTTTTACTATTTCTAGTGTATCCTCCTCTTGTTGTTCTTTTATACCAAAAATTATGAGGTTCAAGGTTCTTTTCTTACGTGTCCAGTTCAATTAGCTTATTCATTTCCTCTTTGATGGGTTTGATATCCAATTTGTTTTCCATATTATTGAGGGTCAAATTGTTGGTTAGTTTTTTTTTCTATCTCTTTAATCTTATCTCTCAAGTTGTGATTTTCTTCAACCCCTCCTTCTTGGGTTGATTGTTTATGTTTTTCCATTTCTTGAATTTTATACTTCATTGTCTGCAATTCACTCTTGAACCCTAAGAATCTATCCTCTATATGAGTTTGAATGATATTTTTAATTTTTTTATCGATCATTGCCTCTAGCTCTATTTGGAGTTTTACATCTCTTTCTTCACTCCTTTTTTCCAATGATTCTAACTCTGTTTGGATTTTGGCATCTCTCTCTTCTCTCCTTTTTTCTATTGATTCCATATAATCGTAAAGGATCTCTAGGGTGATTTTGAGGGGCCTCCCCGTGTTAGGCTAAGTTTTTGGAATAGGTGGTGGAGTGTTCATATTGAAAAGAAGAGAAAAAAAATGTAACAATTATTATTTTGGATTGACTTTAAAAATCGAAAATATTTTTTTTTAATTGATAATAATGATATTAATTATTATCTCTCAAATCAACTTTTACTTATGAAACTCAAAATAATAAATAAATAAAATATATTTAAATCTTTTTACGTTAATAGATTATAAATATATTTTAAATTAAAATTGAATCAAAGTAAAAATTGACTCACCTCATTTCACATGTCCAATTGCTCAAGCGCTTGAAGAAGCCAAATATAATTTCCTAAAACCATAGAGAAGTTCTAGAGAGACCGAAAGAAACTACAGAGGTTATTCTGGGAAAAAAAGGTAAAAACGAAAGAGAAGTATTATTCGGAAAATATAATAAAATATCTCCTTCAAAACATGAGAAAAGTATTATTTCGTTCAAAACCAGTGAGAAGTATTATTCTCCTTCAAAACTGCAAAGAAATATTATTCTCATTCATAATATACATCAATCAATTTATGTGTTTTGTGTAATTGAAAAATAAATCCGTAAATGAACAATTATGGAAGTTTTATCTCCTTTTTAATATGTGTTTATTGTTTTCATTATTTACCTTTACTTTTAGTTTTTGTTATCTCTATAGGTGAGGAATTATTCTCGCTTTTGTTAAGAATAACCTCTTTTCAATAATGTTAAAACATTAAAGGGTTGTGATTCATTTGAAAGTATGATTTAAAGTGGTTCATGTAGCTTGTGGGGTATATTTCAAGCATATGCCATATATATTTCAAGCATATGCCATATTCCAGAAAAAATAATTTGAATGTGAAAAATGACTATCTCATATTAAGACTAAAACATACTTATACACAATTTATAATAATTGGAAGGTTAATATTAAAATAATTTTTACATAAGACTTTTGAATAAACACTATGTAGGCAGTTTTCGAAATGTTTAAATTAAAGAGATTAACATTTAATTAAACACACTGCAAAAATATGTTTTAATATGTTCAAGAGCATATAGAATAACACTCATTTAATATGTTATATGTGTTATAGTTCATTCTAATCGGAATGACTACTTATGATAAATATATAACTATCATATATATTTGTGACAAAGAGGAGGTAGTTCATTCTAACAAATATTTAAACCTCCAATTTGACTGTAGTGGTAATTGAAACTATTATGTGGAAAAATGGGTATTAAGGAACATAAATATTTATATTCAAAAAATTATCTATTGAGTAGTTTTATTGAAATAAATAATGATTTTGTAAGGCATGAAGTAGTTAGTGTCACTTTTCTTTTACTTTTAGGTTATGCATATGAAACACATTATTATAACTTTTAAATGTTTCATAATTACTTTAACTTTTGATTTTAAAATATTACATCAAAACAATTTTAAAAAGACAAGTATAGGCATTATATATTATTTTATATTATTTTGAGGTCTAATTAATCTTTGGCATTAAAAACGTTTAAAAAAGTTGAATCAAATCTTATCTTAACTTTGAGGTAAGTATGGGGGAGATGTTCATGGAATGAAATGCATTAAAATAATAATAAAACATAGATACATCTAAGGGATCAAATCTTTGGAGGTGCAAACCTTTTTTAGAGTGCAAAACTTTAAAGGTTTGCACCTCAACAGAGTTGATCCATGTCCACTCTTGATGGATCCGGAGTTAAGATGGATCTATACTAGTGTTTTTGCATAATCAAATCGGTTGTATATTAAATTAATTTTATATTTAAGTAAATACTATTAAAAATATATAAAGATTCTATAAAGTTGAAACTTTAAATCTGGTTTTGAAATAAATGTAGGAATGTTAGTTTTGAGTTTGGAATAAGGAAAAAATATTATTAATATTTTAATTGGTTGTAATAAAATTATTATTAATATTTTAATTGGGTGTAATTTCAAAATAGAGAGAGAGAGAGAGAATAGGATACAAGATGTTAATCTTGTAAATATAGAATGTTAATGTTCTATAATTTCATTGTAGTTAGATAAAGGTAATTTAAGGTTGCTAAATCTTTTTTTGGACTAAAATAACAATTTAGTTTATCTTAAACTATAAATTTGGCAAAGATTGTAATATCTCTCATAAAACTTATTGAACAAATCCAAAAATGTTTCATACTTTAAAGTTTAAAAATTAAATGCAACACTCTTTGCCTCGTTCTCTTTACCGATGTTGATGATAATTCCATGGAGTCTAAAATTATGATTTTTTTCCTTGTAAATAAATCTCTAAGAAACTTATGGGTACTTCCCTCCATTCCAAGGATGGTATGGAATGTGGCAAGACACTTAGATTTAGTGTACCTAGCCCCTTGGGAATCGAACAGAGGACCTGCACAACACATCATATTACTAACAAGGTCTTGAGAATACTGGCACCCACTGATTGAGCTAACCCTAAATATTATGTCTAAAGTTATGATTAAACGTTTAGACTACAAATATAAACTGTTAAAGTTGAGCAAAGATAGTTTCCTCAATATTGCGTCTTGGGATGACAATGAAATCATTACTAATAGGAAGTTGAAATTCTACAAAGATTTTATAAATCCTAATCTAGGTTTCTAAGATTATTTTTCCAGCATTATGAATTTAAAAGAACAAAATTAGGACCAATGTTCATGACCTTTATAGCGAAATTGGTCATTGAACTAACCTGAAACACGTTAGGATGAATGAATTTGTAAAAATTGTGATACAAAATAAGTTGAGGTTGAACATTATTTCCTTTTTAACTTACCATGATTTTAATAATTAAAAACATAACTTTAACCAATTTCAATACTTAATCATTGAGACCTCATTACATACAAAACCCATAATCACCTTCGTACTTTCATTCCTACCATGTTCAAATATAGAAATTTCATCATGAAGAATATTTAATATGTTTCCCTTGATTTGTCCAATATACCTTGTGTATACTACTTTCATTTCTACCATGTTCAAATATAGAAATTTCATCATGAAGAATATTTAATATGTTTCCCTTGATTTTTCCTATACAACCTAAGTGGGACTAATAGTTAAGAATGTGTGTTTCCTCCTTGGATGTAATAGGTTCAAATTTGGAAAGGGGTAAGGTATGTACATATCCACACACTTAGTAGTGAAATTGTTGTGTAGAGGGAGTCCCTTGTCCCACGAGAAAGGGGGTCTCATACGTCAATTTGCTCTCTAGCTAAACTGTGACATTTAATTTGATTATTATTATTATTATTATTATTATTATTGGTCTTAGGAGTGGTAAGCACCATCACCATTTTTATATCAAGATGCCATAGTCTAAACGCATTACTAATTGGCCATTTTTCAGTGATTGAAAATAATGGGAAGGGAAATCAATATTTTTTGCTTGAAATCCATAGAGAATCATTATTGATTGATGGAATAGCATATATAAACTTTTAACATTGCATAATTCAGTTGCAATGAGGTTATTTGAGGGTGTTGAATCGATTTCTGCATTAAAACCAACAGTTACATCCATTGAATATTACACTTTTGGCAAAGATTTCCTAGGAGGAATTTGGTGATGGAAATCCAAGAAAGGTCAGAAATGTAAAATGCTTAGTCCTCTTTAGAAAATTTTCCTATAGTGGTAAGAATCCAACAATACGAGTTCTTATCCACCCATAACTATGATCCATTTTTTTACAATTTAGGTTGATTTAGAATTGGGAAAACCCCTAAGGTCGTTGTTCCACAATGCATCGATCATGAATCATGGTAGAACTCTTATCATGCCTACAAATTCTATTGGTTTCTTGTTATATTTGTGGCTAGAAAGAGGGTTGGTTTACTACGTGATTAACATAATCCCTCTACCCCATTTTCTTCACTAAGATTGATGCTAGACTTAAATACTAGAGCATAAAAGAAAACAATAAAATTAATAATATCGACAATAGTAAATCTTATACCACTTTGAAGTTTAAACATAAGCCCTATGGTGACAATGAAATCATTACTATGAGGAAATTGAAATACTATAATTTTTTTATAAATCATTCTATGGAAAATCAAGATTATTTTACCAACATTATGAACTCAAAGAACAAAGTGAATATTTCCCAAATTAGAGCTAATGCTCATTGCCTCTATAGTAAAATTTGCCACTAGAATTGTTGAAAAACACCTTGGAATGAGTAAACTTGTTAGCCTTTCGATACAAAGGAGGTTGAAGATGAGCACCATTTCCTTTTAACTTACCTCACCCTTAATAATATAAAACATAAACTTATCCAATTTCATACTTTAATTTCTCTATGAGACCTCCTCGCTTATAAAACCATAATCACCTTGGTACATTCATTTACACCATGTTTAAATATAAAAATTACATATTAAAGAATATTTAATCAATTTATTTTTATTTGTCTCATAGACCTTGTTGGTCTTAGGGGACAGTAAACACATCATCATCATCATTACATGAAAATGAATATAAGCTCAATAACTAGTTAACAATTTGATTTCTCTCCAATGAGACAATATCAAGTTTTGGTGAGATAAATTTGGCCTAAAACATGTTGTATTGATCAAAAGAGATGTTGTTGATAACCTTTATTAAATGTACTAGTGCACAACTAACATGAGAACATATAGTTGTCGATAACCAACATGGGTACACACAACCACTCATATGTAAGTTGTAAACCTGTGAAGTAAAACAATGCATGCATATTCTTAAGAAAAACATAAATTTATCAATGGCTCATACACATAGTACACAAAGATTTATGCTTAACTAGGAGAAAACCATCCTTCCTTGGTGCCACGCCTCTCAACTCTTCATTGTATTAATTTCACCATTCACAATATAATATATACACAATGATTTAAGTATTCCGCAGCTACCAAAACCATAATCCCTTAATCTGGGATTCATTTAGAAAACTGCTAAAAATAGCGGAAAATGGTAAAATAGAAAAAACTGCCCAAAAAACAATTTCAGTGTGTTGCCTCGAATGCTCTGTGTAACCAAGGGAGGGAAATCCTAGCCCCACCTAGGACCCCCCTAGGAAAGCGCCCAACACACATGACACAAAGAGCACTATTGGGACGGATTGTCAAAAGCAGTCATCAAATCTAACACACCCCCCCACGTACATGCAAAGAATATAACGCCTACCCAATATGATAGTTGTCAATACAACTACTAGTGTGAATTGAACATGAGCACATGCAAAGATAGATAAGTAACATGGGCACACATAGCTGCCAATAATTGTTATCGCAAGTATTGGTATATAACTAACATGAGCACAAGTAGCCATCAATAATTGTGATCACAAGTACTAGTGTGTGTGCATTGCTCTTGGGGATGTTTCGTTACCTTAAGGTCCTACACTAACATTGTTTGATAATGGGAACCATCCCTCTATCTTAATAACACATAATGGAAAATTCACGCTAGCATAAAGGAGTTTTGAGTAGGGAGTATTCTTGGGAGGGTGTGCAACTCTTGTTTTCTCCATTCAACTCGTGTATATATGTTCAATCCAAATAATAGTTAGATATTCACCCTTTAAAGCTAGTGTTGTTCACCACTAAATGAATTATAATGAGACATTAAGGGAATGAGTAAGTTAAAAAGTGGACAAACATAACCATTTTTCGTTAAAATTGTTCTCTAAATTCAATATGAATTTTGACGAAAGTTGTAGTTCTACCTAACTGATGGGAATTTGTTCTTGGGGGTTTGGGTCCACTTTATGAAGATCTTAATTGTCGAAATTTCAAAAGAATAAAAAAATTACATTGGAACTTTGCTTCACTGAGAAAAAATATTTAAAAATAAACTTAACTTATAGAAAAAGTTGAGTTTGCCCACTTTTTAACTCGTTCCATTAAAAAGAAACAAAATATCTAAATAAACAAATTTCAAATAAATAAGTTTAAATAAAAGAAAAAACAATTCAAATAAAAAAAGGAATATTAGTTGAATTTGTATAATACAAGGAGAATATTAATAAAAAAATGATATTACTTGTATGAACAACAAAAGATAGAGGAATAACATGAAAATATAGACAACTTGGGACTCGGTGCAAGATATCCCCCATCAAGGTTTCTGCAACAAGTGGGTGAAAAGAGTTTCGATCAAGGTCTCTTTTACACGTACTCCCCTTCCTTTATTCCCGCAGATACTCCTGGAAATGGAGGAAGAGATACAAGACTATATAAACCACCCCCTTGCTGGTAGCCAGATATGGGCATCGCCTAAGATCTATGATGGCCTTTCCATCCTTGGTTCGGTTCTCGACTGTAGAAAGGAACTGAACCCTAGCTTGGTGGATACGTTGGAAATGTGCACTCCACTCATTAGCAATAGTGGGAAGGTACTCTCGACTCGACCAAACATCTTTCTCACTAGCTAGTTCGCTCCCGAGGAGATCCAAGCTCATGATGGCTCATGTGCCCAAAACCCTATTTTGACTTCACACCTTTCGAATGTTCTTTATTTTGCACCAACAACTCTTGTTGATGAGGGTGAACATCATTGTTTCACACATCCATTTTCCCTTCATAATGATGCAAATATTCGAACAAACAGAGTGGACCCTCTTTCTTCATCACATCATCGATTCTCTCCTTTGGAAGAATTTACCAGCCAGGACCTCTCATGGGACTTAATGTGCGGTGGTGGACCTGTGCAATTGGTGGCCACAAAGTCTTATTCTTTGCCCAATTAAGATAGGGATCCATCTCGAAAAAATCGAAGGTGTATCAAGCGAAGAGTTGAAGAGATGAATTTGGTTAGGGGGGAAGATATCAAGCTCAATGAAACCCAATATATGGAGGAAATGACTCTCGTGGGTCAACTTTCCAGCAAGCACATGGCCATAAGCTCACCTAGGAAATGGACATATGAACATTACCCAAAATCCCTTGGTTATTCCCCAAATTGTATGATTATGGCCAGGGGATGGATGGTGTGGACCACAAAATCGAGGGAGGATGCAGCAAAAATATTGCAGTCGTAGTGGCACTGAGGTTCCAAGAGCCTTTTTCTAAAGAAATGGCAGGTTGACTTTGACGCAAAGTCAGAGAAATTGGAAGTAATTTTGGTGTGGGTGATACTTTCGAGCCTCTCTATCATCTTCTAGACAGGAGAAGTATTCAGGAAAATTTGAAATCTACTTGGGTTTTTCTATGAGGTAGACAATTCCTACATTTCCTCAGGCTATATGGGGATGGCAGGCATTTTGGTGGAGCTTAATGTCTCAAAAGGTCTCTCGGATTCCATCATCATTAGGCGAGGGTCTATGACCATCAGGCACGAGGTAGATTACGAATGGATCCCATTCACATGTGGCAGATGCCATTCATATGGGCATATCGGCACGAACTATAAGCATAAATTTAAGCGACAAAAATGGATCAAAAAGGAGAAGCCTTATGTGGTTCCTCTGGGACCAGTTTCTTCTCCCCTTCCTTCGCCCCTTAAAGGCTTCTCCTACCATTGTTAGTGTTAGTAAAGTTAGTATAGAGCTTGAGAGAGTTGAGAGAGTGAGCTTGTTAACCAATTCACAAATACAGTTACTTCTTAGATCAGTGTCTATATTGGGTTATGGAGTCTTATAACAACAAATGCAACTAAGCTTGAAGATTGATCTAATTTTAGTCAAGAGGTAGGATTCAAACCCTAAGGTGCAAGCACATTTGAGCCCTAGGATTTGAATCTTGAGGAGAAGGACTTCCATGGTGCAAGCACATTTGCACCCCAGAAATCGTTCCTCCCTTCTTGTAGCTTCAATTCAGTCAAAGATCAAAAGTCTAGGGCTACAATCCTAAAGTTCTATCACTTTAGGGCTTTAGGGTTCTAAGCCTAGTAAGGATACTTTCACAAATTTTGGACAAAAATCACCTTGTGAGAGGAAGAAGCATTTATGTTCCTCTCTTAGGGTTTCACCAAGCAAGACGTCTAGCATAAAATAGCAAATTTACCATGAAGTATTGATAGCATAAGAATAAATTGCAAAAAATTCACTTACTTCATACAAGAAACCAAGAGATATAAAACCCTAATTGCATAAATTCCCATCCAAAATCAACAAAAACCAACCACAAGTGACCTTCGAAGCATAGCACATGAGAGAGAGATAGCCAATGACCCTTAGAGGGCGAAAATTTCAGAAGTAAAGTCTCTCAAGTGAGAGAGTTGTGCTGATCCAAAATGAAAAATAGGGTTTGTGTTTTATATGTGGCAACCCTAACATGATTTGTCCACATAATGTCTCAACAATAAAATAATAGAGGGGTCAACCCCTTGATTTGCCTCTAACATAATGCCAAAATAAAAATATACATCATAAAACCCTAAAAGGGTGACACCATGCCTCCAAAGGCAAACGTTGGGCCTTATTGATCCACATTCTTGATCAATACTTGCATATACATACATTTTCTTAAACTTCTTCTTTTTGTTTTTGTTTTCTTTTTCGATCTCCTTACTTGGTCTCTTTTCCCCTTCAAAATGCGAGTTGCAAGTCAAACTCTCATGTCCACACACCCGCAAACCAGTTTATTCATACTTAGTCTCTTTTTCCTTTCTTTCAAATTTTCCAACACTTAGTCATTTTCGAGTGATGCGGGAGTAGTTATACATGAGTAGAAAAAGTTCGAGACTTGCATGTCCTTAGGTCCACAAACCTGCAATTGCACTACCTTCAAATCACACCTTTTACCTCTACGTCATTCAAAATGCACTTTTCACCTTTTTCATACTTAACCATTTTCTCGAAATGTGAATGTAGGACAACTGACTATTTCATTTACCTTTTTTGCATGTTTGCAAACTCGCATACCCGCCAACCTGCAATCTCGCGTTCTACAAAATGTGCTTCCTATCTCTGTGACCCACAAAACAACCATCTCGCATACTTCATAAAATTTCCTTATGTCAGGTGCTGGGCACTCTCATGTTCCTTTTTCATTCTTGTATGCTCCCAGACCCACATGCCCGTAGACCCACAATCTCGCATACTACATAACGCACCTTCTGATACTCATAATGCACCTTCATACTTAAACCATTTTTCATCTGTTAAGCCCTAAATCGTGGCACATTACCCCTTAATTTGGGCATATTACATTAGTATTTTTATTTTATTTATGTCGTCTTGGGTCCATTAGTTGTAATTGTACCTCCTAGTCTCCTATATATACCAAGGAGACCTTTTCATTTGGAATCATCTTGCATTTGTGAATTATTATGATGTATAAGGAGGTTCCCCCCTCAAAGAGATTTATTATCTGAATTTCTCTCTTTTTCAAGGCATGGAGTACTTATTCTGAAATTTTTATTCTTTTTTTATATTTGGTCCTTAACATTTGGTATTAGAGCTAGACAATCCTCGAGACTAGCTTCTTCAAAACATGTCTTCTTGGCATTTTCGCTACAACTTGTTTTCTGGAAGGTTTCAGGATCTGGAATTTATATGGTGTAGAGGAGACATATAGAGAGAACTTGGGTCCAAATTTTAGATCTTGGTTCGTTAAATATTTGGAGATACATTATGTTCAATTTAGGGTTTTTGACTAGTCCTGAAACTAGTCTGAAACGAGTCTTCTTGGAATTTTTGCTCCCAAATTTTCTAGGATAGGTTTCAAGTTATAAAATATTTACATCACAAATGAGGAATAGATAAGTATCTTGTGTACAAATTTCAGCACTTGATTCACTGTACTCTGAAAGTTATTCTTTGAGGAAATTAGGGTTTTTGGTTGGTCCAGATTTTAGTCTAAAACAGGTGTTCTTGGGAAAACTATTATATATGAAGCTACAGACCTCCAAATTGAGTGAGACCTATTCCATTGGTTATGGTATTGAATAAAGGTTTACTGGTGCAAATTCCAAGTTCTGAAGTGAAGACAGTGAGATGCGGCAGGCTGTACAAGTTCACTCTCCTAAAAGGGAAAAAATCAGCACATCTTGGGAAAGTTATCATAAAATTATCTTGGAGAATCCAATCTTGGTCTAACATGTGGGGCTGGAAAAAATACACATCATGCTACCTTAGGCCAAAATTTTAGACTTAGAACGGTCGAAATTGCAGAGATAAAACAAAAGAAAGGTCGACTAACAGAACAATCTCTAAATCAAAGTTTCAAAAGGTGCATTTATTTTTTTGAAATTTGCATATCTTTTGTCTAGAAGATCCAATTGGGGTGATTCAAAAAGTGGAATTAAGTGGGATATAAGGAGTATCACATAAATTTGCGAGAATCTTATATATTTTTAGGTACAAATGTATTTATATGTCTCTAAATGTAGGAGTTGGCATTACTTGTCAACGCTACAACTTGGGAACATTGTGGTTCTTCCACGTACCTAGAGTATATCGGAAGGCCCCTTTCAAACGATTGCACATTATAAAACACTACTACAATTTTGAGCTCCTGCATACTTGGATTATATCAAGAGACCCCCTAGAATCCTGAGACCAACCGAATAAACCATTTGGTCATCTTGTTGCTATAGTACACCGAGAACAACACTTGGGGAGATCACTCTCTAGTACATGGGTAGTCTGATAGTACGACTAAGGGCATGGTCAAGACTACTTAGTTAGTGCCCTGTGATATTGGATCGATTACTATTGTTGGATACTACACGTATATCAGAGAGCTATAGCACTCGACACTCCCTTATTTGAGAGAACCTCTACCTAAGCTAATTAGGAATTCCTACCTTGCAATGATACTTGGCCAACATGCCACCAAAAAGGGGAACTTATACACCAAATAATCACTCAGACAGTCCTACTTGGAGTCTTGATGAAGGTGAAGAAATGTGCAATGACATAAATGATTTACAAAATAAGACAGTAACAAAGGATGAACTACAAAAGATCATGGATTCAACTAAATCTAAGATGGAAGCGATGATGGATACTAATATGGATGGATTAAAAGGCGAGATCATGGAAAGATTGAAAAATTTTCTAATAGAGAGGCTACCTAATCCAGGTGGACATCGTTGGCCACCCACTTGTTCCGACTGGCTCAAAACAGTCTTCTAACAACTTACTATTTTTAGTAGTTTTTCGATTCCTAAACTTCTGGGGCCATTTTTAGGGCCTAAATGATTTTTTTCAGGATCGAGCACTTCAATGATAGTTGTAGGCTCTTACTGAGCCCCCTAAATGAATCTCCTTGACTACACATTTCGAACAAGCTATTGTGTGCCCCATAAGGAGATCGTATGACAAAGTTACACCCCTAGGAAGTTGATACACCAAACTACCCAAAACGGGGTCCACAAAATTGTTGTCTTTTCATCTTCCGGGGTTATCATTTTTTATTTTATTTATGTTAAAAATGCATTTGGAGACTCATTTTAACAATCATATTCTTACGAATGTGAGTAGCCATCATATCTCTTCTCAGAGATAAGTTGCCACCATCCTAGTGAGTCTTTCACTCTGTATTTTTACAGTCTTGTACATTTCGCTCGTTAATAGAAATTGTATATTAGTGTATCTTTGTTTATCGTTATATATTTGATAAATCTATGTTATATTATTGGATATCTGATATATACATGTACATTTATTTATTATATCTCCACTCTCATTTCATGCCGAAAATAATCTGGATCAATGGTATCAAAACAGGTTGCTCTTGATCGTTTCTTTTAATGCATGTCCCTGATGAGGTCTGAGTATAACAAGTTGGATCTCGAGCTTGTCTCTCTTGAGGACAATTTCTCTCGCATGCCCAAGAAACCCTCCATGGCAGAAGAAAAGAATAACGATAGAGCAGATGATTCTATTAATCTGTTGCTTGAGCAAGCTCTCACATGACAGTGAGACGGAATGATGGAGAATTTTTCCCACGTCCTTCAACACATGTCGATAACAATCGATGCATCTTCATAAAGCTGCCACTTTGGAGGCACCTCACCTTTCAAGGTACAATTTAATTTTGATATTCCTATATTTGAAGGACAGATATAGGTGGATGCCCTAGAAAAATGCTTAAATCTGCTAGAAGGTTATTTCTTTGTTCACAATTTCTCTAACAGGGAAAAGATCACCTCCGCACTCCTTAAGGCTCTCCCCCATGTCAAAAATTGGTGGGAAACTTACTGGGAGAAAATTTCTACAAAGGAGTCTGGAATATATGCATTGGGTTGATCCCACTTGGGATTTTTTTGTGGATGTGGTCAAGGAACAATATTACCCTGCCAGTAACTATGATGACTAGTACATGAGATGGACCACACTGCGTCAAGAGAGGGACCAAGTAGTGTCGGAGTTCACCAACACCTTCCAAACCTTTTTCACCAAGATGGGTATCAAATATTTTGAGCATCATTTGGTTTTGAAATATCGTGGGGCTCTACATAGGTACATCCAAACTGAAATGGAGTTTTTGGACATCTCATCGTTGGGAGATACCTATCAATATGCTATCAAAATCGAGCAAAAATTTAGGCACCAGAACAAACAGGAGTTCGATTTTGCAAATCCTCAACAATCAAAGTATGATAAAGATGTCCTTAACAAACACCCTCCCAAAAACTAGTCCAAGCCATAGGAAAAGAAGGGTCAAGGGAAGACGAAGAAGGACACTGGAAAGTGGTGTGATTTCCACAAAATCCCCTGACACAACACTGATGAATGTCACTCAAAAAAATCATTGGAGGTCGATATTAAAGAAAATGAGCTAAACCCTGATTCAGAAAATAATGGGAGAAGACAGATCATCGACACAAACCCCACTGCTATTGTCGCGATCGCAACAATTCAACCAGAAGAACCAACAGATCTTGTAGAGGGGTAGTGCCTCTTTCATTCACATATGTGGGTGAAGGGGACCCCATTGCATTTCATTGTTGATAGCAAAAGAAAGAAGAACCTAATCTCATTAGAGGTCGTCAAACAATTGGGATTGTCGACAACACCACACCTGCAACCATACAACATTGGGTGGCTCTGTCAAGGACGAGATCTTAGTTTCAGCTAGCAGTGTTGATTGTCATATGACATTCATCCCTTCAAGGATGAGTTATTATGTGATGTTGCCCTGTTGAATGTATGTGATGTTCTTTTGGGCCAACAATGTATGTGGAAGCGCCATACTATTTATGAGTCTCAACCCCATAGTGTCATTGTTACTCTGGGGGGTCATCTCTACAGGATACCAGAGGTATTTTGAACTATTGTCCCACCTAAACAGTGTTGCAAGGTAGTATCTCATACTACAAAATTCAGCTTCTTCATAATATGTTCAAAAGGACACTACAACCACTGCAGTTTCGTTCCAAGCACCTTCTATCCAATAGAAGCAGGTCGAAAAGATTGCAGCAAAGCACAAATATTCATTATTCACATAGTCATCTCATGTAGTCAGACTAGTTAAAAAGTTCCAACCCTTTGAGCCATAGGTTCATGACAGCCTCCAACAAGCTAAGAAACGCAACTTCTCCATCAAGGCAAGCAACTCATCAAGATGCAGATTCAACAAACGCTTTTCCCTCTCCCTTGAGAACTCAACGCAATGGATACCATTGCTTCCTAAGGAGGGAGGATTGATCTAGGTGGATATCGGTGGCCACCCACCTGTTCCAACTGGCTCAAAATAGTCTTCTGGTAACTTACTTTTTTTATTTGTTTTTTGGTTCCTAAACTTTTGGGGCCATTGTGAGGGCCTAAATGAAGTTTTTTCAGGATCGATTATTATGGCCCTTATAAGGTGTTGCAAAAGATTGGTACTATGGCATACAAATTGGAGCTGCTTGCATCTTCGTGAGTACGCCCAGTTTTCCATGTTTCATGCTGAAAGAAGGTTATAGGTGAAAAGATCCCAGTTCAAACTATATTTCCAGAACTTAACGAGGAAGGAAAAATCATATTGGAGCCTGAAGCTATCACTGACACAAGAATTCACCAGTTGAGGAATAGATCAATTTCAGAGTATCTCATTAAGTGGAAGAAACTACCTGCAGAAGATTCCACATGGGAAGATAAGTCTTTTATACAGAAGCATCCAAAATTACTCAAGCGTTGAGGACAACACTTGTCTGAAGGGGAGGGGCATGCTAAGCCATAAATCGTGGCACATTACCCCTTAATTGGGGCATATTACATTAGTATTGTTATCTTATTTATGTCGGCTTGGGTGCATTAGTTGTAATTGTACCTCCCAGTCTCCTATATATACCAAGGAGACCTTTTCATTTGGAATCATCTTGTATTTGTGAATTCTTGTGTTGTATAAGGAGGTTTCCCCCTCGAAGAGGCTTATTATCAAAATTTCTCTCTTTGTCAAGGCGTGGAGCACTTATTCTGAGGTTTTAGTGCTATGTTGATATTTGGCTCTTAACATCATATGCCATGACATCACATCACCACTTCACATCCCATTTATTTCCCCCTACCCCATCAGCTGCCACTTGTGAAGACATAATGTCGTTATTAAATCAACGAAGATTCTATAAACCTTGTAATAAATTCAAAAATATTGTCATGCAGGCCGACAGCTTTGAAATAAGAACTACGGTGATTAAACTAGAAGAGCAATACATGGTAATTAAATAAGAACTAACATGCCAAGCTGTAAATATCGACAGTATCACCACCTATTTCCAAAACTAAAAAGCATAGAAAGGAATTGTATTGTGGGGATACACTAAACACACTTGGGCGTGAATATTTCCAATGGTCGTGAGCATACAATTACTACAGAACTCTCTCTCCGACTGAGAAAAAGACTAAACTGGTTTGGACTTCAAGAATGGCCCTTGTTGGTTGTGTCCCAGAAGTAACATATTTTAGAGAGCTCATCCAATGGTGCACTGATAAATTCAATTCCGAGAAAATAATAATCCAACTTCAAGGACAACAACCCATCTCTTTGGCTCCCTCAGTATTTTCCAAAATGCTACGGCTTCCTACATCCGTTATGCAATTTAAAGGTGAAGAGGCTAATGAATTCCTTAAACATCGTAAAGGAGGAGAAAATTTTCTTAGCAATTATCTCTTTGACCCAAACAATAACCCTAGTGCTTCCAATATTGAGGTAAGCTCCTTGAAATACCCATACAGGGAAGTTGTCTGGTTATTTTCTCGTATTATTGGTAAGGAATCTACAACATTTGTACCAAGAAATATCATCTATGTACTTCACTTTGTTTTGCATAAAAATGCCTTGATAGATTGGGGCCACATTATTTCTAGTGAAGTTTCATTTCAGTTAAGTAATTTGAAAAAGACCCGTAAATTGTATATGACGTCCTACCCAATTTTTTCCATAGCCTCCCATCATGTATTTGAGGACTTTTTTAGGGAAAAGAACATTGATTTTAAGATGGAACCAGTTTACTCCTAGTATTCAACTTTGTGGAGGCACAAAGCTTAGTATAACTTTTACCTTGTTCACAATAATTTCATTTCAGAGTTCAAAAAAATAGTTTTTGGCCCTAATACGTCAAGGTTATCACTCAAAGCCACCACCTTTCTCACGGGGAAAGAAGTTTTCGATACTACCAAGGATTTCAGTATTATCAGGTTATTTGGGTGTGAAGAAAAACCTTTCCTTCTCCCATTTTATGTATCAGACAAGCATTTTGTTGTGGAAGTTTACACGCAATACAGGATTTGGGCTCACTTTTTCAACGAGAAGAGAAAGAAGCAATTCATTTCTCTATCTTGTAAAATTGGAGAAATCGTGGTAAAACATGTATCCCATCTGAAAGAACTTGCAGGTCATTCTAAACAACTCAAATTAAAAGAAACTGAACTTGTTGAGGGTTTTGACCTGAATGATTTGTTTACTCCACATATGGCATCAATTGGCTATTCTTCTTACTTTACCAAAATTGAGCAGTTTAAAGAAGGAGGTGGAGATAATTTAGATCTCCTTAAGACTATGGGAAACCAAGCTTTAAATGACATGGAAGAATTAAACAGTACCAATGAAGGATATCGACAGGATGGCAGAGAAGTAGCAGATAGAAATCTCAATTCACCAACTGTTTCCCATAAAAGTACCACAGTAAGAACAAAGCATAGGAGCAGTGGTATCGAGATGAGAAAAACATTGGTTGGAAGTTCAGACGATAGCAATGATAAGGACCCACCCAAGAAAAATCTTGAAAAATCTCATACGGTATAACTTCTGCCAAGAGAAAAAGGAATACACAGACAGTAGGGTTAAGCGTACCTAAAACCTAAGAAAGCCCATGAACTATGGATGTAGATGAGATTATCAAAGAATCCAGTTGGTATGAGCAAAGATTGTGGAAAACATGAGAAATTGTTGAAGCCCTAGTCACCCAAGAACTAGATATTTTCAAAGAGGAATCTGTAACTTTGAACCACACGACCTACAATCGAGTGTCCAAAAAGTTGTTAATTGAAAAAGTTAATACAAAAAAATAAAATTCAGCAGAGAAATGGAAATCAACAATTGATTTCGACGGGGTTGCACCATAAAAAAATTTACAATTCCAGGATGCAACCAGAGAAGCCCTGAAACATTCTGTCAACGCTATGGAAAATGAAAATTTGAAATCACAACAAAGAATAAAATAATTAGAGGCAGCCTTAATTCTATGACCTTTGTTTCCATAACCTTTAAATACAATTCAACCAACTCTTACTTTAGAAGATATCTCGGAAAGCGATAACAAATTTAAAGGTTCATCAAGTTTATTGCAAGCAATAAGAAAATATTTTAGAGATGGGATCCAGAAAAGGATAGATTTGACTCAAGAAATTTGGGAACTTGTAGAGAATTCCACTAACTTTACAACAAGGATCACAAATTTCAAAGAATATCTTCAGTGGGAACTTGAGAATGATGAAGTTTTCTACAAGGACATTGTCGGTACATTCTCTACCAAAGTTTAAAGCTTGAGCAATATCCACAGAAGAGAGAAAAACCTTCCTTCAAATATCTGTATGAAACAAATCAATGCATGTTGGTTGAGAAGGATAAAGAACTTGAGGGAAACGATAAGTGAAGTAGATGCTTTGAAAAATAAAAGAGGTGATTTATTCTTTAAGTTGGTTGATCTCATGACAGAACTTGATGGCTTGAACGTATTAATGGATACAATACTTTCATCAAAAGAACAATTGTTAGACCAACTTAATAAATTGAAAGTCACATGGATAAATGAGTTCATCGAAACAATAGAATTCTTCAAAGAAGAAGTCGAAATGTGGCTAGTCAGATACATCAACAAAAATTATGAAGTAGATAACACGTTGCACCAATCATGGATGGACTTGAGAGAGATGGAGAATGAATTTTTTGAGATAAATATGAGGCATGATATCACAGTGGTCCCCATGAGGGAAAACATTAAAGATTGGTTAACAAAATCCTTAATCAAAATTACCGAGCCAGATCAACAAGAAAATTCATGCCACCTCAACAACAACAAGCATCTACAAAAGAGGCACCTCAAAGCAAGTAAATGGGTTCAAAAAAAGTTTCCATCCCAGTGAGTCAAGCAACTACTTTCTCCTCTCATTGTTATCATTCTTCTACAATCATCCGTGACATTGCCTTACATTTCCCAGTAATCTATGAAGCTTGGGTTGATCGTTGATTGTTTTTCTTTTGTCTTCCATGTCTTCTGATTTTATGGTCGACGGGAGGCCCATCCCAGTCCTCTTTGAAGGACACACAAAACTTCATTTTCAATGCATTTACCTTGTATTTCAAAGACATATTTATTATTGTTTAAGGTTCCCAGAGAACTATTTTGGGATATTACATTAGTGTAATCTCAAAGACTTTGGTTTCAAGCTTGATATTCCAAATGTGTATCTACATAATCTTTTTTGTGCCTAATGAAATGATCATTTAAATTTCTCTACCATATGCGGTCCATGTTTTCTTAGCTCCTTTCTTGGCTATTGTGTTCTGTTTTGATGGATGTTGTGATGGAAATTTCATTTTGTTTATCTTTATACTCTATTGGTTTACAAATTATGTAATATATTGTAAACAATTTCGTTTTATAAGATACATGGTCCTATCTCAAGTATTCTTTGCATGTGTATATTTATTTTAAATAAGCCTAGTCCTTTTCAGGCATTGTTTATATTTATGCATGCAATTTTAAAATAGAAGAGTAACACCTCTTAAAAAACACAGGGGGATTTTATCCTTGTGAGGTTGACTTAAAGACCATAAAACAGTCTTTCAGGTCGATCAACGGGCCTTGTTGAACAAGCAGTTCGAAGAACTAAGTTTTAGGGAGTGCAAAAGTAGGAGGGACAATAGTTAGGCATGCAAAAGAAGATATATGTGCAAAAGAAAGAAGAAGAATAGTCGGGAGTATAAAAGCAGCATGGAGGCGCAAAGATACGGAAAACACTCATGAATGATTAGTTGTCATAAGTTGTAATAGGGTTTTAAGCCCTAAATTCTATGTATAAATATTTATTGGGTTGAGAAGAATGGGGTTCACGAAGAGAGTGAGAGAATCATTTGTTGATGCTGAGAGAATAGATTGATAATGAGAGAGAGTCTATGTCTGAAGGTTTAGGGAGGGTTTTCCAGAGAGAGGTTGGCACTGCAAAGTGGCTAGGAAAGATGGGGAAGGATACCATGATGTATCTATTGTAAGCATGGTATGCAATATTGAGATGATTGCACAAAGAATAATAAAGAAGCCAATCGTTGTGGACATAGCCCAAGGATTGGGTGAACCACGTTAAAACTATGTGTTTGAATGTCTTTTTATGTTATTGATCATGGATGTTCTATTTATGCATAACTAGATCTAGATATGTTTATTAGTTGATTGATGCACGGTAAAGATGAATGTTATAGTGAATAGTTTATGTTGCAACATTCATCTTATTCACGATTATGCATGGAATATAGTCAACTCATTCATTTCGCAGATCAATAACTACCTTAAAACAGTAAGAAAACACATGCATTCAATCACATAATACAGGTTTTACCGTGGTTCACCCCCTCCTGGGCTACGTCCACAAAGATCTAGCTTCTCAGCTCTTTTATTATGCCAGTTCCAAAACTATAGTGTCGCTCACTTTACAACTCTTTCCAATTGGGTCGGGATCTATTGTGAAGCAGACTAGTTCGCACCAAGCTCCCCAGCTTGCAATCTAACCCTCAAGATCTACCCTCCTTATCCCTCTCTAGCTCAACAGCTTACAAAATTAGGTCGTATAGCAACATATTACAACTAGCTATCAAAAACAAGACTCCTCCTCTAGACTCTCTATATATAGTCTGACTCTGGTCTCTCCTCTCTTCGCTAGCTCCTTCTATGAGACCTAGGTATCTATATTTATATGTTTCTGGCTCACCAGTAATTACAATGTATTGCAAAAACCCTAACCCTAATATCGTTAGGTCTTCCATGCATGCGCGCATGTTGCTCTTCTTTCCAGCTATATTTTTCCTCTTGCATGCCTTCTTTCCCAAAACAACATTTCTTTCCACTTTGGCCTACTTCCAATAGGCCCCCAACATTGACATGTGGCTCGTCCCGAGCCGCCTAACCTTTGTGTGCTTCGTCGATCTCCCTGGTGATCGCTTGGAACTTCGCCATAAGTTTTGTTGCTTGCATTTGAGCCTGCACGGTCTTCTCCTTGAGTGTGTCCACTTCCTGTACTGTAATCTCGTCGCTAATCAACTCTGCACACTCTGCCTGGGTCTGTGCCATATATGTCTTGGCTTCCTCTGCTTGCATAATGACCTCTGCGAATCGCTCCTGGAGCAGTTCCATTTGAGTCTGGCGCTCCTTTTTCTGTGTCTGTGTCGTGGTGAGTTTTGTCTGCAATTTCTTCATATCTTATGCCCCTTTGACGCGCTATGTGATGGACATTGTCTTTTGTCTCTGCTTGAGGTCTTGGATAGTTTTTGATCCTCTTCCATCTTCGTCCATATTTGTGTTGCTTTGTCGAATAGATCAGTCGCTGCATGGACCTGTCATTCTATCTCTTGTACCTATTTTTTTTCCTCCTGCTTCCTTTTCTCCCTTACTTCTGGTGGTGTGGTAGGTGTGAGATGCTCGCAGAGATTATCGATCTCCTGTTGGTATTGATCGATTGTCTCTGCAATCTGATCAATATTTTCTATCATTCTAAGTTCGACCATCTGCGCGGTCTTTGAGATCTTTTCGTAGCCTACTGTGACATTATGCTCCAACCCTTGCACACGTTCCCACTCCTCTTTGGTCTCAATCATGGCCTGCTCGTATATCAATTCCAACTCATCCCATTTATCCTTTACCTGCTACACTTTAGCTTTGTCTATGCATGAACGAGACCATACTTCATGTGTGACGTTGACCTATAGTTTATGTAGGGCCTTGGTCGATACCCACGGAAATACCAGTTGTAATTGCACCAAATCCTTTAGGGGTGTCTGCCCCATGATCTCATCCATGTGCAGCATGCTAGGTGTAATGTGGAATGTTGCACTCGGCTATGGTATTGTCTGGAGTGTATCCCACTTTCTTGCTTCATGTTATCCTCCTGTTTGTGATGTTAATGGTCCCGCTTATATGTTGTTGCTAGCTTCCTACGGTTCCCCGATTTGCTTAAGGAGTTTCCACATGTCTGCTAGCTCTTCTTCCATTCTGTCCCTTTGGCATGCAGCATTATCAAAATCCTCAGATGTACGATCCTACACCAATTGGGAAATCATTTATGCATCATCCTCTGTGATCGTGTATTCTAGAGGTGTTCTATGTGCCTTCATCTTCTTGCGTGCACCCCCAGTCTGAGTAGTTGGTCGCTTAGTCGATCCTGGCTCTTGTGGATTGGGACTTGGTGTAGTCCCCTGCGCTACCTTGGCCTGTTTCTGTTGTACTTGGAGTGGATTTGTATTATTCTTCTTCCCCTTATGGGTTTTTGCCTTAGATGTCCCTCCTCTCGTCTTCTTTGGCTTGGGCTTGCCCGTCCTTGGTTTCTTGGGCACTGTGACTTCTTGTTGGTCACAGTTTGATGGGCTAATTGTCTACATCAAGCATAGGAAGGTCATCATTCTTGTTGATAGTGGAAGCACCCATAATTTTATTCATCATCGCATTGCCCAAGAAACTAATTGATATATCCGTGCAGTCAATAATTTCCAAATCATGATTTTCAATGGCGGGTCCATGAAATGTGGAGGGCGTTGTGAAAATGTGTGTCTCCAAATTGGTGAATACCACCTGAAATCTCATATGTTTTCTATCAACATGGGTGGTTGTGACATTGTGTTGGGTGAAAACTAGATAAGGACTTTGGGCCCCATTCTCATGCAATTAGACCAAGAGGGCCAACAATATAAGTTCCAAGGCATCACTTTCGGTTCCCCTGAGATCATTAGTTCCCATCGCATCGAAAAGTTTCTCAAAAAAGGTCATTCGGACGTTATTGCCCAACTCCATGCCATACAAGCAACTGAGACACCCTTTACGTCGTGGGACCTCCAATCCATCCTCTCTAAACATCAAGTGGTTTTTTCCACTCCCTAGGGACTCCCTCCTTCCCATGGTGTTCATGATCATTCCCTTCCCCTTGTCCCAGGAAGCCTTACTCCCAATATCCCTCCCCATCGTCACACCTTTTCCCAAAAAAATTAAATTGAGAAAATGGTTCAAGAAATACTTAACCCAGGTGTTATCTGCCCCAATACGATCCCCTACTCTTCTCATGTGTTCATGGTCATGAATAAAGAAGTTTCTTGGTGCATGTGTCCTAAATTTCGTGCCCTCAACAAACTCACCATTAAAGACAAATCTCCCATTCCTGTCATTGATGACCTCTTGGATGAATTGAGTGGCGCCCAGTTCTTTACTAAACTTGATCTTTGTTCTGGCTACCACCATATCCATATGAAAGAGGCAGACATTCCTAAGACTACCTTTAGAACTCATGAGGGTTACTATGAGTTTTCGGTCATGCCCTTTGGCTTGTGTAATGCTCCCTCCACTTTCCAAACCCTCATGAATCATGTCTTCCATCCTTTTCTCCGTCATTTTGTCTTAGTTTTCTTTGATGATATCCTCATCTATACCAAAACCTGGACAGACCATCTTGCTCATGTGGATCAAGTTCTCCATCTACTCTCTCAGCACCAACTTTTCCTGAAACAATCTAAACGTTCTTTTAGCGCCTCAAAAGTCGAGTACTTGGGTAATCTTGTTGGCAAGGACGACATCAGGGTGGATCCTAAAAAGATTGAATCTATGAAAGACTGGCCTCAACCAAAGACTCTCAAAATATTGCGTGGATTTCTAGGCTTAACAGGTTATTGTCGCAAGTTTGTTAATAATTATGGAAAGATTGTGACACCTCTCACTGCACTCCTTAAAAAGAATTCTTTCACTTGGACTCCAGCAGTTGCTCGGGATTTTCAAACCTTGAAGATGGCCATGTGCACCACTCTAGTGATGTCCCTTCCTAATTTCACAAAGACCTTTGTCATGGAATGTGATGCTTCAGGGAAAGGAATTGGCACTGTCCTTATGCAAGAGGGTCGGCCTTTGGCCTTTACCAGCGAACAACTGTCTGAACGAAAATTGGGCAAATCAATCTATGAAAAGGAAATGTTGGCTATTTTGCATGTCATTGATATTTGGCATCTTTATCTATTAGGGAAATGATTCCAAATTAAGACAGATCATCAAAGCCTCAAGTATTTTCTGAAACAACGCATTTCCTCCCCAGAGCAACAAAAATGGGTCACTAAGCTCTTTGGATATGATTATGAGATCATTTACTAAAAAGGCAAAGACAATTTGGTTGCGGATGCACTTTCCCAAAAATATGAAGATGAAGGGTCCTTTTTTTCTCTCTCCTTCATTGTACCAGATTGGCTCCAACCCGTTCACTAGGAATGGCTACACGATCAAAAAAGTTTGCATCTGATACAACAATTGCAATCCAATTCTCTAGTTTCCCCTGGGTACTCTTGGCTCCATGATGAGCATCGATACAAAGGCCTTTTGTATTTAAGTAAACAGTCAAAACTTCAATGCACGGTACTTTCTTAGCTTCATGATACACCCACAACTGGGTACTCCGGGTTTACCAAAGCCTATGACAGGGTCAAACGTTCTTTCTGGTGTTATTCTGGTATCATTTTGGTATTATTGTGGTGGTGTTTTGGTTATATTGTTGCAAATCTGTCATTTCTTGCATTTTATTTATGTTCTACATACTTTTTATATCTGGAATATTACAGATAGACATTTCTATGTCGCCCTCCATGATGCAATAGCGCAGTTGTAGCCATTGCTTGTTGGGGTCCTTTCGCACCTGGATCCACATCACATGTCAAGTGGCCTTGAAGTTAGCTATGTCTCGATAGTATGCAACATCATGCTATGTTATTCTCCAGAGGTTGGCGATGGTCTCCTGTAGGTCATGGAGATATCCTTCAAATATAGTTATGTTCATCTTTCTATTCCTAGCGTTTGAAGCGGCACCAAGCGATAAATACCTCGCTCCATGATTGGATTTGGGTCTGGTGGTGAAAAAAACATATTTCAGTTCCTTCCATCCCATAATAGCTATCAACATTATCAGCCATGAATAATGAAATTTTGTTCCCAGATCATGTGCATCCTTGTAGTCATCCAGAAACAGATTTAAAAGATAAGGGGCCCAACTGACTATGGTGCGCTCGACACATTGTGCTGCAACTGCGACAACCCCAACCAGGACTTCCTCCTTGCAGTATTTTTTGAGCATCTTGCAAGCCATGATTTTTGCGGCCATTTTTGTCGCGGCGTCACTGATCTATTTGATGATGATTCCACATGTCCCCCTTTCAGTGTCGTATTTCCTTTTCATCTCCTCAGTGAGTGCTTTCTCCTTTGTTTTATCATCAAGAAATTGTGCGAGGTCCATGCCCTGTGATGACAACCCTATGATATGCTCAACGAGCTCTACGTCTATTGAGACAAGCTTGTCCAGCCATATATCCCCGCCATGTGTGACCGCCATCAATTGTTTGATGCAACTATTGGCATACTGTCCTCTGCCAAAGTATGTTAGTTCCAACAGACCTAAGATCCCCATTTTTTCCAATCCTGCTGCCCATTGGAGTGGTTGATGAACCGGTGCCCCAAATGCATCTAGACCCACAGTCTGTAGGTAGACTTGCTTCGCGAACACTGGGAACTTTTTTTTGTCCATTACATCATGGTCCGAGTATTTTAGCTTCTCAACATAACCTAGCAAGTCTGCTTTCACCCGTACCCCTTCTGGTATACACGAAAAAACAATTGTTGCGGCAGGTTGTTTGTGCGGTGACCTAGGTATTGTGTGCTTGTCCTTTCATGGTGGTGGTTGACTCGAGGTCCCAGCCTCCATTGGTTTTTATTCAACATATTGTTCCGGCCAGCTAATGTCTATGGTGGATTGGGGAAAAAGTTAAGCCAAAAGCCCCAATTGTTGCAGCGGAATTCTCGAGGAATTGATGCGCATAAAAATGAATGTGCACAGGTGGGCGCACTAAAAATGCATGATGCATAGTGAAAATCTTGTGATAGGTAAAATTCAACACTGCACGGCAAGATATTAGTGTGTAGGTGTGCGAGCTAAATTTTGGTGTCACGCGAAAAAATGTTAGTGTACAGGTATGCTCGCTAAATTTCAGTGTCACGCGAAAAAATGTTAGTATGCGGGTGTGCGTGCTAAATTTTGACACTGCACAAAAAAATGTTGGTCTACAGGACCGCGTGATAAATTTAGCATTGGGCGGTGTGTACACACATAATAATGACGTGCATGGTGTGCACAGTGTTGGCAGAGCCCAGAGGAATTTTGTCGGTGTGCGCGCAATGTGGATATGTGTTGTCGCACGACAATTTAGTGTATGGTGCACGCAAAGTATTGGTACGTGGTGGGTGTACTAAACTTTGGCATGGTCCAGCACGTCGAGTAAAATGCGCGCGGAATATCAGCGCGCAGTACAAAAACTGTGTGCGGTGGATATTGGTGCACGGTACAAAAACTGTGCAATGTGGATATTGGCGCACAGTACAAAAACTACACGCGGTGGATATTGGCATGTGGTACAAAAATTGCACGTGATGGATATTGGAGTGAGGTACAAAAACTATGCACGGTGGATATTGGCGCGCGGTACAAAAACTGCGCACAGTGGTTATTGGCGCGCGACATAAAAGTAGTGCGTGCAAGTTATTGGCACGATAGAGAAGTGATACACAGTGGTTTTAAAGTGTGTGAAGCATGATTTACCTTGTGATGTTTCTACACATGGAAAATATGGGTGTATAGGTCTAATTTTATGCGCGTGAAGTTGTTTGAAGGGTGAACAACATCATAAAACCAATGATTTTCTGCGACGTTTTATATCATTTGAACGTCATCTTTTTGCAATGCATTTTTTAGGCCTTTAAGAGCATTTTTAGCAACTCAAAAACCACGAGCTCAGATAGACCTTTCTATTGGTGTAAATTGTTCGTCAAACAGATCTTTCATGAGAAAGTTACAGCTTAAACAATAAAGGGTAAATTTTAAGACCCAACTAACTTCAAATAGCCATAACTTTTTGCTCCAGAATGAGATTGAGGCATAGGAACAGTCAATGGAAAGATATTGAGCCATAGAAGACATTACAAGAGCTGAATTAAATTTATGGGTATGTTAAAAATGTTTAATATGACAAATAAGGTACATGTAGCATTCCAGGCCAAAAACACAAATTGGCCTAGAACTTCAGCAGGCTGTAACTAGCAGCCCAAAACCCAGAATGAGGTGAAACTTGGAAACAATGTCCATAATATGTTTATGCAGAAACCCAATTGAGATCATATGAAAATTCCAATGGATTAAGTGCAGAAATGCATAATTACAACGCAGAGTTGTGCCAAGTGGAAGTATGAACAAAAAAGTTAATGGGCAAATTTTAAATAACCATAAATTTCTGCTCCAGACTCGGAATTGAGCATGTGAGTAAGCGTTGGAAAGGTCTTGGATAGAAGAATATAATTTTCCACCCAGAAAATTTATCCAGACACTCAATTTTCCATGGAATCAGAAGAAAGAATTACGATATATTATAGAACCAAAATGGTTCATATTTTTCATAAAATTATTGAAACAACTAGCCTAATAAAGTTTTGTTGGCTGCACATTTTTGTAGAGTTAACAACAATTATATCAGATCAGGATCAACACAGACTCCAGAGAAATAGAAGAGGCACAGGGGACTTACAGTCAGGAGGATGAAATAAGAGGAATGGATGTCCATTTTGGCATTGAAGGAACAAACTCCAATGGACATGGAGAAGAATGGGATGAAAACATGAATATGGCAGAGACCATTAAAAATTTATAGAAGGATGTCCAAATCCATAAATATGATAATGAAAGGCTTATGAGAGCCAAGGAGCAGCAGGATGACTTCAACATGAAGTTATTAGAGAGCTTGAACAGAATAGAAAAGAAATTGGACAAGGAGAGTGGCTCAAGCAAATTAGGAAGTCACAGGCCTTCTGATGAGAAAAGAAAAGCAAGAAGTGTTAGCAGACATCACCATCACTTCCCAAGGCATTCCAATAAGAGAGCAAACAGCATCTCGAGTCCATCCCCTGTCAGAAAGAATAAGAGGTCTGGGGTGGATGAGCTACAAGGAGAAATGAACAAAATCAAACCTCCTACATTTGATGGTGAGCACAAGAAGGATGAAGATGCAGAGACATGGTTTTTGGGCATGAGAAAGTATTTTTAATTGCATGATTAATCTTCTCATGCAGAAGATAGAATTTCCATCTATCAACTCAAAGGAAAATCATCCATGTGGTGGGATCAGCTTGTGCAGGTGTAGCACATCAAAGAGAAAAGTGTTACTTGGAGGGAATTCAAGAAGTATTTTAAGAAGAAATACTTGACTAAGAGATACTATGAAAAGAAAATGAAAGAATTCTTTGAACTCAAGATTGGGAGTATGACCATAGAAGATTATGAGAGAAGGTTTTTAGAACTGCTGAAGTATGTCTCTTTCATCAAGGATGAGACAGTTAAGATTCAAAGGTATTTGACTGGTTTTCCTTCCTTCATCAGTGACAAAATACAGTATGATGATCCCAAGACATTCGAGGAGACCATAAGGCGAGCTAAATGCCTTTATGATCAGCAAAAATCAAGGCCAACTTTCCAAAAATCTTGGGAAGACAAAAAGAAATTCAAGGTGGATCAAAGGAAGAAGGGAGTTAAGCCACCATTCTTCAGAAATAATCCACATGGACAACAAACTCCTAGAGAGCCCAGAATGATTGAAACAAGGGGTCAAAGGCCAAGGCAGCCACCTATTCAATATTGGGGTTGTAAAGGGGATCATATGTTCAGAGATTGTCCTCACAGAGGTGAAAAAAGTGAGAATTTTTCACAATGTACAGCAAGTTGAAATAGTGGAGGACATGGATAGAAATGTGCCAAGGATCCATGCAGCCCTGGAAAACAAGCAAGTAGATTATCAATCACATATGATTGAAGTGGAAGGTATGATAAACAACCAAACCATTGTTATTTTTATTGATTTAGGATCTAGTCATAGTTATATAGATCCTAAGATGGTGGAAATTTTGCATTTGCCGAGAAGCAAGCATGGGAAATCTTGGTTGGTGCAGCTGGCTACAATAGCCAAAAGAAAAGTTAATGAGATGGTTAAGTCGTGTCTTATGGACATGAACGGACTGAACACCGGGGAAGATTTGAACATCTTGCCTTTAGGTTCCTATGATTGTCTAATTGGGATGGATTGGTTGGACCAGCATCATGTTATGTTGGACTGTCACAACAAGGCATTTACTTGCTTGGATGAGGAAGGGAGCCTAAGAAAAGTGTAGGGAATTCCTAGGGCAGTAACCATCAGAGAGATTTCAGCATTGCAGCTGAAGAAATGTTACAGGAAAGGGTGTCAAATATTTGCAGCTCATATGGAGGAGACACCTAAAGATAAGGTGCCAAATTTGGAAGATTATGCAGTCCTGGAAGATTTTTAAGATGTGTTCAAGGAGGTACTAGGACTACCTACAAAGAGAGACATTGATTTCTCTATAAATTTAATGCCTGGAGTAGCTCTAGTGTCAAAGAATCCTTGCAGAATGAGTACACAAGAGCTGAAGGAGTTGCAAATGCAACTTGAAGAGCTTCTAAAGAAGAGGTATATACGCCCAAGTGTGTCACCTTTGGGTGCCCCAGTCTTGTTTGTGAAGAAGAAAGATGGAACATTAATATTGTGCATTGATTTCGGACAGTTGAATAAAGTGACTGTGAAGAATAAATATCCTTTGCCAAGGATTGATGATCTTTTTGATCAATTGAAGGATGCAAAGATCTTTTCAAAGATAGATTTCAGGTCAAGATACCATCAGGTAAGGATGAAAGAAGAGGATATCAACAAGATCGCCTTCATGACAAGGTATGATCATTATGATCCAGATGGATATCAGTGGCCACCCACCTTTTCCAACTGGCTCAAAACAGTTTTATGACAATTTTGGTAATTTACTATTTTTAGCAGTTTTAACTTCTGGGGCCATTTTGAGGGCCTAAATGAAGGTTTTTCGGTATTGAGCTCCAAACGAGGCCCACGTGACTTTTGGAACTTCATCTCCTAGGGTTAGGTTTTTGGATGCCTAGGGTTTTTGGCATTCTTGCTTATTGTAAAAAGGCCTTCAGAGCCTCATTGTAACTTTCTTCTTACGAATGTGCGCTGCCATTACATCTCTTCTCAAAGAGAAGCCACCACCGTTCCAGCAAGCTTGTTTCTGCTGCATTTTACAGTTTCAGCTTATTTCATTATTGAATAGAAAACCAATTTTACTGTATCTCTGTTATTTTGTGTTAAGGACCTATTAATAATCTGTATTCATTTCGTTCTGCTCATAAAATATGGATCAGTGGTATCAAAGTGGTCTGCTCCTTGTCGTCTTAAAGCATGTCCCCAACAAGGTTGGAGTACAAAGAATTGGGTCTCGAGCTTGTTTCTCTTGAGGACAGAAGCTCTTGCACGCCCAAGCGACCTCCCATGGCAGGAGAAAAGAAAGATGACGGGACATGAGATCCTTTCAAACTGTTGATTGAGGAAGCCCTCACACAACAGAGCTATGAGAAGATGGACAGTTTCGTGCAAATCCTTCGGCGACTACCAACAGGTGATGCATCTTCTTCGAACGATGGCAACGCCCCCTTCAAGGTACAAATAAACTTTGATATTCCTATATTTGAAGGTCAGATAGACGCAGATGTTGTAGACAATTGGTTGAATCTACTAGAAGGGTATTTTTTTGTTCTTAAATTTTCGAATAGAGAAAATATTACTTTTGCACTCCTCAAAGTCGTTCCCCGTGTCAAAGATTGGCGGGAAATTTTCTGTGAGCAAAAGGAAACAGAGCAAACCTCATTATTTTCAGTCACGACCACTTGGGAATCCTTCAGGGATGCTATTAAGGAACAATACTACCCTGTCGGAAGTTATGATGACCTGTATACCAAATGGACCACACTGCGGCAAGAAAGAGACCAAGCAGTGCCAGATTTCATAAATATCTTCCATAGCTTGTGCACCAAGTTGGGTATCAAAGATTCGGAGCAAAATTTGGTGCTCAAGTATCGCAGTGCTCTACATAGATACATCCAGACTGAAATGGAATTTTTGGACATCTCATCCTTGGGTGCGGCCTACCGATATGTCGTCAAAATCGAGAAGAAGCTCAAACAAAAGATGCGGCAATTTGGGCATGGGAACCCCTCACAATAAAAGCCAGGAAAGGGCAGCCCCAACCCATCAAACAAAGGACAGAGCAAAGATGGACAATATCAGGACAAGACAAAGAAAGATACCGAGAAGTGGTGCGACTTCCATAAGGGCCCTTGGCATAACACTGTTGACTACCTCAAAGCAGTCACTGGTGGCCAAAGTGAAAGCCTCTGAATCATATGCAAATTCTGACTCCAAGACAAAACCAGAAAGGGGAAGATAGATCATTGACGCGGAACCCAGTGCCACCATTTCTACCACCAAGCTCCAGCCTGGTGAACCAGACGAGCCAGAAGAAGGAGAGCACCTCTTCCATTCACAGATGTGGGTAAAAGGCACCCCACTGCACTTCATCGTTGATAGCGGTAGCCAGAAGAACCTCATCTCAGCAGAGGTAGTCAAGCGGCTGGCCCTGCCAACAACACCGCACCCCCAACCCTACACCATTGGATGGCTCCGCCAAGGAAGTGATCTCTGCATCAGCCAACAGTGTCGACTATCGTACAGCATCAAGCCCTTCAAAGACGAGGTATTGTGTGATGTTTCTCCTCTCGAAGTTTGTGATGTTCTTTTGGTCCAACCTGATCCAGATTTTATGAGCAGAACGAAATGAATATAGATTATTAACAGGTGCTTAACACAAAATAACAGAGATACAGTAAAACTAGTTTTCTATTCAATAACGAAATAAGTTGAAACTGTAAAATGCAGTGAAAACAAGCTTGCTAGAATGGTTGATGTACTAACTTACCCAAACGGGGCCCACATGACTTTTGGCGCTTCATCTCCTGGGGTTAGGTTTTTGGATGCCTGGGGTTTTTGGCATTCTTGCTTATTGTAAAAAGGCCTTCAGAGCCTCATTGTAAATTTCTTCTGTCGGATGTGCGCTTCCATCACATATCTTCTCAGAGATAATCCACCACCATTCCAGCAAGCTTGTTTCCACTGCATTTTACAGTTTCAGCTTATTTCGTTATTGAATAGAAAACTAGTTTTACTGTATCTTTGTTATTTTGTGTTAAGCACCTATTAATAATCTGTATTCATTTCGTTCTACTCATAAAATCTAGATCAGGTTGGCCCAAAAGAACATCACAAACTTTGAGAGGAGCAACATCACACAATACCTCATCTTTGAAGGGCTTAATGTTGTACGACAGTCAACACTGTTGGCTTACACGAAGATCGCTTCCTTGGTGGAGCCATCCAATGGTGTAGGGTTGTGGGTGCGGTGTTGTTGGCAGGGCCAGTCGGTTGATGACCTCTGCTAAGATGAGGTTTTTCTAGCTACCTCTATCAACGATGAAGTGCAGCGGGGTGCCTTTTACCCACTTCTGTGAATGGAAGAGGCACTCTCCTTCTTCTGGCTCGTCTGGTTAACCAGGCTGGAGCTTGGTGGTAGCAACAGTGGCACTGGGTTCCATGTCAATGATCCATCTTCCCCTTTCTGGTTCTGTCTCGGAGTCAGAATCGGCATCTGATTCAGAGGCTTTCACTTCGGCCATCAGCGACTACTTTGAGTGGCAGTCAATAGTGTTATGCCAAGGGCTCTTATGGAAGTTGCACCACTTCCGATATATTTCTTTGTATTTATGGTGTCCTTATTTTCTTGCGGCTTGTACTGGTTGTCCTGATACTATCCATCTTTGCTCTGTCCTTTGTTCGATGGGTTGGGGCTGCCCTTTCCTGGCTTTTGTTGTGAGGGGTTCCCAGGCCCAAATTGTCGCGTCTTTTGTTTGAGCTTCTGCTCGATTTTGATGACATATCAGTAGGCCGCACCCAAGGATGAGATGTCCAGAAATTCCATTTTGGTCTGGATGTATCTATGCAGAGAACTGCAATACCCAACTTAGTGCGCAAGGTATGGAAGATATTTGTGAAATCTGGCACTGCTTGGTCTCTTTCCTGCCGCAGTGTGGCCCATTTGGTATATAGGTCGTCATAACTTCCGACATGGTAGTATTGTTCCTTAATAGCATCCCTTAAGGATTCCCAGGTGGCTGTGACTGAAAATAATGAGGTTTCCTCTGTTTCCTTTTTCTCATAGAAAGTTTTCCACCAATCTTTGACATGGGGAACGACTTTGAGGAGAGCAAAAGTAATCTTTTCTCTATTTGAAAATTTATGAACAGAAAAATACCCTTCTAGTAGATTCAACCACTTGTCTACAACATCTGCATCTATCTGACCTTCAAATATAAGAATATCAAAGTTTATTTGTACCTTGAAGGGGGCGGCGCCTCCGTTCGAAGAAGATGTGTCGCCTATTGGTAGTCGACGAAGGATTTGTGCGAAACTATCCATCATCTCGTTCCTCTGTTGCGAGAGGGATTCCTCAATCAACAGTTCGAAAGGATCTCCTATCCTGTCATCTTTCTTTTCTCCTGCCATGAGAGGTCGCTTGGGCGTGCGAGAGCTTCTATCCTCAAGAGAAACAAGCTCAAGACCCAACTCTTTGTACTCCGACCTCGTTGGGGACATGCATTAAGACGACAAGGAGCAGACCGCTCTGATACCACTAATCCAGATTTTATGAGCAGAATGAAATGAATACAGATTATTCACAGGTGCTTAACAAAAAATAACAGAGATATAGTAAAATTGGTTCTCTATTCAATAACGAAATAAGCTGAAACTGCAAAATGCAGCGGAAACAAGCTTGTTGGAATGGTGGCGGCTTATCTCTGAGAAGAGATGTGATAGAAGTGCGCATTCGCAAGAAGAAAGTTACGATGGGGATTTGAAGGCCTTTTTACAATAAGCAATAATTCCAGAAACCCTAGGCATCCAAAAACCTAACCCTAGGAGATGAAGCTCCAAAAGTCATGTGGGTCCCGTTTGGGTAAGTTAGTACATCAACTTCCTGGGGTCGTAACTTTTGCATATGATCTCTATTTTAGGTGTGTGATATCCCGTTGGAAAGGTATTGTCGAGGAGATTCATTTTGGGGCCTCAATCATACCATTTAGTATCATCGAGGAGATCGATACCGAAAAACCTTCATTTAGGCCCTCAAAATGGCCCCGGAAGTTAAAACTGCTAAAAATAGTAAATTGCCAAAATTGTCAAAAAATTGTTTTGAGCCAGTTGGAAAAGGTGGGTGGCCACCGATATAAATCTAGATCAATCCTCCCTCCTTAGGAAGCAATGGTCTCCATTGCATTGAGGTCCCCGATTAGATGAGGAAATTTCTGCTGAATTTGGCCCCGGGTGAGCCACTTGCCTTGGTGCAGGAGCTGCCCTTCTTTAACGACTCGATAAAGCTGGATCCTTTGTTGTCGAGTGCCCTTGATCTGTCTATCCACAATATTATCATTAGATGCTTGTTGTATGCAGTCGAGGTTGAGCTCTGTTGGTGTCAGTTATTCTGCTACTTCTGAGGTGTCCAATAATGGTGGGAAATAAGGGCGAAGGAGATCCACGTTGAACACTAGGTGCAGGCCAAGGAAAGGAGGAATGTTGAGCTCAAAAGCATTATCCCCCATGGCCTTGGTGATAGTGTACAGTCCATAATGGAGTGGGCGAAGCTTCCAATGGGATCCTGTAAGGCATTCTTTCTGCAAGTGCAACCAAAAATTTTCGCCCACCTGAAACTTATGCGGCACCCGATGTTGATCATGGCATTGTTTGTACTTGTCATTGGACTTCTGTAGGATATCTTGAACCTGTTGTTGGATGTGTTGGATACGCTCAATGAACTGGGTGGCTTTGTCAGCTTCAGTTGGAGCAGGATATGAGTCAGTCGAGGTGACCGCAAGGGGAAGTGCAACATCTATGGGACCCAATGGATGGAATCCCAACCCCACTTGAAAGGAGTTGTGGCCGATTGAGCTATGCAAGGCTTGGTTGTAACTATTCTAGACATAGGGAAGGTTCTCATCCCATGTGCGAGGGTGCTTTGAATTATACATGCGAAGGATATGCACAATCATTCGATTTACAACCTCGGTTTGGCCATCTGTCTGGGGGTGGAAGGCCGTGGATTTGGTGAGCTTGGTGTCCAACAGTGACCAGAGGCTCAACTAGAATGTGTTGAGAAATCGACTATCCCGATATGAGACAATGGTTTGTGGGATTCCAAAATGTACCCGGACTCGTTCAAAGAAGAGATTGGTAGTGGCATCTACTGTGATGGTCTTCTTGTAGGCCACCAGAATCGCCATCTTAGAAAAGTGATCAACAACCACAAAAACATAGTCATTTCCCCGCTTGGTGGATGGGAGGCCCGACATGTAGTCCATTGAGATGGATTCCCATGGCCTGTCAGGAGTAGGAAGAAGGGTGTACAGGCCCTGTTTCTTAGTGGTCAGTTTGGCAATAGCGCAGGCAGTGTAGGACCTGATATACTTTCTGACCTCCTCTCGAAGTTTCGGCTAGTAGAAATGTTTATGTAGCATCGCCACTATCTTTTCAACATCGAAGTGTCCTGCCACCCGACTATAGTAGGCTATCCCAGATCAGCTTCACTTGCTCACTTGATGGAATACAGATATGGCCCAGACGACACAACAACCCATCCTGAAGATGGAAATTATCGACAACTCCATTTTCACCCAACATTTGGTAGGTGGTGGCGAAGTCGGGGTCTGTCTCATAGAATTGGGGCCATCCAGATGTCTCATGGCCGCAAGAGTCTAGCACCGTGGTGAGTGCCACGACTGGCGTTCTGCTGAGGCAATTAGTGACGCGATTAGTGCTTCCTATTTTATACTTGATGTTGAGGTGGAATTGTTGCAAGTATGTGGACCACTTTTGACGGTGGTCATTCTGCAATTTTCCTTGTGTCTGCATGAACTGCAGTGGCTTATGATCAGTGTGGATGACTGTCTCCTTCCCAAGAATGTAATGTCTCCACTAGCAGCGTTCTTGCATAATGGAGTACATTTATTTGTTGTAAGTAGGGTACTTACGGACAGTATCTGACAATGTCTCACTATGATAGGCCACGGTGTGGCCATGCTGAGTGAGAACGGTACCCACAGCATAGTCTGAAGCATCTGTCTCGATCTCAAAGGGATGTTGCAGGTCTGGTAGTGAAAGTACTAGGGCTAAGTACAAGCGCTGCTTCAAATCATCGAATGCTTGTTCTTGGGACCGGCCCCACGCAAATTTCACCTTACCACCACCTCTGTTTATTTGGCTGAGGACCCATGCAATATGGGAGAAACCCAACAGGAACCTGCGGTAGAAATTAGCAAGTCCCAATAAGATTCGAAGCTCAGTGAGTGTTGTTGGGGCTGGCCAGTCACGGATGACTTGGATCTTGGTTGAATCCACATGTACGCCATGATGATCAATGATGTAGCCTAGGTAATGGACCCTGTCCATGCCGAAGGAGCATTTTTCCAGGTTGGCGTATAGTTTGTGTTGCCGCAGGGTGTGCAGAACCTGCTGAATATGTCGCAAGTGTTCGGCCCAAGTCTTGCTGTAAATTAGAATGTCATCCAGATACACCACTACAAAAGTATTGGTGAATGGTCACAGGATATCGTCCATCATCCTCATGAAAGTGGCTTGAGAATTTGTCAAACCAAAGGGCATGACCAACCATTCAAAAAGTCCTTCATTTGACTTGAAGGCAATCTTCCATACATCTGTCTGTTCTATCGAGACCTGGTGGTAGCCAAACTTCAGATCAATCTTACTGAAGTATTTGGCCCCTGTGAGTTGATCAAGGAGGTCATCGATTCGGGGAATCAGGTACCGATTTCTGACAGTGATTTTATTCAGAGCCCGGTAATCAATACAGAGTCACCAGGTTCCATCTTTCTTTTGTACCAACACGATTGGGCTCCTGCAAGGTGATGAGCTGGGGCGGATGTGCCCCTTGTGGAGCAGTTCTTGGATCTGTCACTTGATCTCCTCATTCTCTAACAAAGAGTAATGATAGACTAGCCCATTGGGCAGCGGTGCGTCGGGGATCAGATCAATGGGATGTTTGACCTAGCAGTGCAGAGGTACCCCTGTAGGTGAGGAGAATATATCCGAGTGTTCTTCCACAACCTTATCTACTTGCTTTTGTTATATGGAGAGGTCGGCCACAAAGACCCTGGATGTGGCTGTGATCTTTCGCTTATTCTGAGATCAAATCATGAAGAAGACAAACTTCCCCATCTGAGAGATGACCTTCCTACATTGCTTAGTAGAGATCAAGGAAATAGTAGTAGGTGGGACTGCCTCGGGTATACTATACAATTTCCTGTTCAAAGTAATAATAACACTACGAGGCCTAGACTCATATACAGCATGACGTTTCCATAAATAAGGTTGTGATCCAGATTTTATGAGCAGAACGAAATGAATACAGATTATTAACAGGTGCTTAACACAAAATAACAGAGATACAGTAAAGCTGGTTTTCTATTCAATAATGAAATAAGTTGAAACTGTAAAATGCAGCAGAAACAAGCTTCTTCGAATGGTGACGGCTTATCTCTAAGAAGAGATGTGATGGCAGCATGCATTCGTAAAAAGAAAGTTACAATGAGGCTCTAAAGGCCTTTTTACAATAAGCAAGAATGCCAAAAACCCTAGGCATACAAAAACCTAACCCTAGGAGATGAAGTGCCAAAAGTCATGTGGGCCCCGTTTGGGTAAGTTAGTACATCAACTTCCAGTGGAGGCCATTTAGTGTAAGTGGAGGCCCATAGTGATAATAGTGGAGGCCATTCAGTGTAAGGTGGATTGGGTCCACTATATTACTAAATAAGGCCCACTATGGTAGTTAGATATAATAAATGGGTAGTTAGATATAATAAATGTAAGATGACTTCTTACAAGGCTCTACTTCTAGAAGATTCCTCCTCTAGAATGTTCTTAGGTGATGGTAGCACTATATAAAGGGGCTCAAGCAATGTAATGGGATATGAAGAGATGTATTGTATTTGGAGCAGTAGCTCAATAGGAGGATGCCCCCTCTAAGAGGCAAGTGAACAGGAGAGGATCCCTTCCATAATAGGATCCATTGTAAGGTGTTGCCCTACCTCAAGGGTTTGGTAATAATAAAGTGTGGTTTCTTCTATCTTTTTCTATGGATCTATTGTGTATTCAGTATTTGTGGTGATTGTATTTGTATATCTATTCAGGTTCTTAACAAAATAACCCAACAGACAGAGCAGTGGTTGGGCCAGATTTGCTCAGGGAAATGGAGGAGCAAATGATAAAAATAAAACAAAATTTAAAGGCTGCCCAAGACAGGAAGAAAAGTTATGTTGATAAGGGAAAAACTCACAGGGAATTTAAAGTGCGTGATCATGTATTCTAGAATGTAAAATCCAACAGAAGTTCCCTAAATTTGGGAAATTTTTCAAATTTGGCAGCTCGCTATTGTGGGTTGTTTGAAATCCTAGAGAGGATTGGTCCAGTTTCTTATATGATTACATTGTCTGCGTCTATGTCTATTCATAATGTATTCCATGTATCTTTGCTCAAGAAATATATACATTATGCTAATCATGTTATTGATTGGAATGTGATTCAAGTGGAACAAGAAGGCGCTTTCCAAGTGCATCTGGTACGCATTTTGGACTGGAAAATCAAACACCTCCGGAATCGATCCATAGGGCTTGTAAAGGTCCAATGGACCTGGTACGGTCCTGAGGACGCTACTTGGGAACATGAGGATGCAATGCGGGAAGAATACCCGCATATTTTTGAGGATTTTTGAAATTTTGTTGTACAACGGTACATGATGCACTGAGGACAATGCATAAATAAGGGGAGGGTATTGTAATATCCCTAAGGCCGAACCCATTTGTAAATGTAAATGAAAATGTACTTAAGATGGTGAGTTGTCTGACATCATTTTGTATGCACCTTTCATAGCATAGTTCGTGCATGTACTACGCAGTGAAATGATGAAGTGTGCACATTCCAAGATACTGCGCATGGCATCTTAAGTGCGCGTGATTGTGAGGCCAGCGAGCCTTTGCATATATGGTATGTTTTATAGGCTGGTGAGCCAATTATTATAATCTAGGATGCTTATGTTTTGATTAGGCCAGAGAGCCTAGATTTTAAAGGCCAGTGCACCTATTTTTTTATATGTCTCATAATTAATATAAAATACATCGTTGTGCGCAAACCGATCATGATAAAAGAGATGGGGGACTAAACTCCATTGGTTAGGGAAAGGGAGGGGCTAAGTTAAGGAAAGGGGATAAGCTACGGAGCTTAAGCCAAAAAGGAATATTATATTAATATTTATTAAATATAAAGTATGGATAATTATTTTATCCTGAGTTCTAAAGTTGGGGACAAGTGGGCCAAAGTAGCTCCCAACATGACAAGTGTCAAGTTGTGGACATGCATACATATTCTTGGGACTTAGTTAATTTCCTATCATCTTTTCCATCATTCCTTCCATCATTCAGTCATCCAGTCAATCATACATGAGCATGCACACACCCATTTAGCTATCTTTCGTACCTTCATGACTGTACCTAAACCTGTATCCATGGCCATTTTGTGAGATTGTAATTGGTTAGCTTGGGAGATGGATTGAATAAGTGGGTTGTCAAGCCCATGGGATATTGAAGAGGTAGGTTGTCAGGCCCGTGAGAAATTCTCTGAGTGAGAGAATTGTTGGGAATTGATTTCTTGAAGGTGCTAAACTGCAGCTACAGTGCTCTGAGACTTCCTGTCCAGCCTGTTGTTGAAGCCCAGAAAGGAAGTGGGGCAGCCGAAGGACTGTTGAGCAAAGAAGGGGCACACTTTTTGGGTGGGACAGGCATGTGGGGAATGAGAGACTGTAGGATATTAGTTTGAGTTGGCAACTATGATGGAGTCTTTCCTGTTGTCTATGAGCCTTTAGCTTGGTTAGGAATCCCTTTATCCGGGTGGAGTTTAGTCCCAACTAGGGGGTGACTCACTGTTGAGAGTGATGAACAATGTGGTCTAAGGCTAGGAGGTTCATGGAAGGTCTGCGCGCAGTTGGTGACATTATTACCAAGATAAGTGTCAATTCTGATAAATTTACATGCTGCATTGTTATTTACATGCTTATTTTTATGGGTTGTCACATGTGCGGTTATAACTGTGTTTATTTTTATGGGTATTCCCTGTATATGTTTACTATTATTTCAGTGTGAATCTGTGTATTTACAGATGTATTTGTTTGTTCACATTTTATATATAATGTTTCCGCAAGAGTTATGTGTGTATGTATCTTAATTGCACGCAATTCGAAAAAGTTATGTGGCATAGCTCAGTTGGACACTGGGTATGTTACAGTACGTTCCACAGAGAGAATAGTAAGAGTTCTCTGGCGTAGTGTGGCCCGACATGGATGGTCGGGGACGTTACATTTCCTGTTTTAGCTCCTCCACGCGTAACTATGTTGATGTTTCGTCCTTCATCCCTTGCTTCGACTGAAATCCATTGAACATTATGGTTGGTTTGATTCCTCTTGTCCTGCATTTTTACTAATAGTGTCAAACATTCTTCCGTATCATAGTCCGATGCACGACAAAACATACAAGTTGTTGGTGGAAGTAGACATTCCCTTGCATAATGTCTCGGTTGTTAATAGTTGTGACATACCACTGGTCCTCTACCTCTTCCAAAGCCTCCTCTTACTCTTCCTCCACCTCTGTAGCCAACTCCATCTCCTCTCTCTGCATTATACAGAGGCACTTGATTGTACTGTGTGGTGTTGTACTGAGGTTACATTGTGTTGTATTGTGGTTGTGCGGTATTATATGGTTGTTGCGCAGTATTATACTATTGCTGCGTAATGTTATATGGGGTTGAAACCTGGTTAAACTGTTCTACGTCTTTCCCAGTCGTCATTTCTTTCTACACCCTATATGCATCTGATGTCCTCTCTCGCATCAAATCCATAGTTCTACAATCTTTGTCATCGTGGCCCACTAACTTGCAAAAGTTGCAGTATGAGCTCTTTGGGACTGTATGGTATTTCTGCATCATTGGGCAGTGATATGGATCATGGTCCAGTTTTGTACAGATTTTGCACGATAGTCCTCCTGTTGGTAACGGGTTTGGCATTCCGACTGCCATATACTGCATGAATGTTGGACATTCATTCTTGTGGTGTTTTTTCATCCTGCATATGGTGCACCAAACAACTTCTCATTTGTCCTTATTTTTGTTATGGTTTAACTGGAACGTTAAGTTCTTCGATGATTGCATATGTCTGTTGATATTGGTTTTCTTCTAGTTGCAGAGCTACCTGTAAAGCCTTTGCATGTGTCTGAAACTTTTGTTGTCGCAATGGATATTTTAAGTGTGGTAGCAGGGAATTGACAAACAGGTGCATGTGTTGCATATCAGTCATGAGATATTTAAACTTTCCTTTCAGTCACTTGAATCTTTGGTCAATTTCCCATACGGATTCTCCTGGTTTCTGTCTGATTTCTATCATCTAATTCATGTACTGATCCTCTGAACTTGGTTTCTAAAACTCATTTATCAACAATTTCTTGATGTCTGCAATTGTTTTGGTTGTCCCTGGTGGGTTGTTTGTAGCTAAACTCATATACCATTCCAGTGCGCGATCCCTTAGTGTAATCTCTAGCTGTGCAAGTTTGGTGTCCTCGTCCGTGATCTGTTTTTCTTCCCATATCTTCTCACAGATGAACAAATGTTTTTTCGAGCCCTCTGACGCTTCTCCTTTGAATTCTGGTAACCTGGTGGTGGGATCGTGTCCTGCCATCTTGAACGTTGAGCTACTACCTCCACGCGGTGTATATACTTGACTAGTTCTTCCTGAACTGACTCCTCCAATTGTTATTCCTTGTCTAGATGTACTTACTGCTATCTTTCTTCTCCCGAAATGCGGTTGTCTAAACGGTGGTGTTCACTTTGGTGTATTAGTCGCACATGAGTTTATGGGTTCCACACTGACATTAATATGGATAGGTTTGTTTATTTCTCTTCCCTCTCTTGGACCTCTCGTCTTCCTCTCATATGTTGCCCGCAGGATTTCCTCAATCTGCTCCACAGCCTTGAGATCCTCTACCTCTTCTTCATCACTCTCCAAGCCTTCCCTAGCGGCTACGGCTCTCTTCTTTGTATTCACCTTGTATTGATAGGGTACTCCACTGCGCATCTTTCCAGCTGTCGTCATGATCCGCTTGATCTGGCCATCGTCCATCATGATTGGGTCCAAGGGTTCCTCCTTCTTTCCTTTATTTGTTCCTTCTTCCATTTCTCCTCTTTCTAGAACTGCTTCCCCCTTCCCCCATGCACGTAGGGAGGTTTAGATGTTTGATTCCATTGTCATTACACCTTTGTTATACAACAAGATCTTAATAGAAGTATACAATGATCTAATATACCTTCCTCGAGGACCCTTGATCTGAAAATAGAAGGCTGACTTGTTATGCTATGCAAGCACCCTCTACTTCATTAAAAATAAACTTTACAGGACCTTGCTTCATGTGTATAAATATGCAAGATAAACTTATGTGTTAAGTTCATGTATCTTCTTCTAAATGATTATGTATGAGGTATTGTTCTTTTAGATGGTTAAATATGTACTTTAAACAAAAGCACAGCAACACAACTGGTAGCGAATAAACCATCAAACTCACAACAAGAACAAGTTGATAAAGGAGTTCACCCCCCTCTGGGCTACATCTCCTTGAGCCTCCATCAATGGACTTGGCTCTCTGGGATTAATTTGTCAAAAGTTATTTTACAAGCTGCTGCTCAACTCCAATGGAAAAAAAATGTACCATTGAGATCAGAACACATAAAAACACCAAAAATGACTAATAGAAATCTGAAATCGGATCATGGCTCATCCGAGCATGACCTCTTCTACATGTGGCCATAAGCTTCCCTGAGCTTCTCTTTGGAAAAAACACCTGTAAAAGTCCTCAACAGCCTCTGAAACTTGTTCCAGTGTGTTCAGAGCATATCAATTAGCCAAAAATGATTATTCAATCACAGAAAACAAACATAGGCTCACCAAACCATGTCCTCGATCAATGAGGGCTTCAAGCTCCCTGGAGCTTGCTGAAACTTCAATGGTGAAAAACTTGAATAAGGAGTCTTCAAATGGCTGTGAAAACAATGCCAATGGATTCATCACGTCCAAAAACCCCTAGCTGGGCTTTTACGGCACCTCAATCGGCCAAAAGATAAAGAAGTTAGGCCTCCTCCATTTTCCTCCTTCAAGCTTTCTGAAACTGGTTCGCCAAAATGCACCCTTGTGTGCTTGAACCAAGAACACGCTCCAAATTCGTGTTTAAACTCAGCACTCGCGCGTAACCGAAAACCGGTCCAAACTGTAGGACGGTTAGGGCGCCTCCAACCCCTAACCGCCTAGCACTCGGGCATATGAAGGCCATGTGACCGCGCGCATGGGAAAAAAGTAGTTAAGTCGTTACAACCGTTAAACTCCTCCCACGCTCCATACATGGTCACATGTAAACCATAAAAACCGTGGCTTAACAAAACATAACCCGCACGCATATATACCATGGCCATATGCAATGGCTATACGACCACGGGCCAGGGTTTAAACTCCGTTGCAACGCGCGCGCCAACCGTTATAAACATAACATATATGGTATGGGCATATTAAAGTCAAATGACCGCAGGACGGGGCTAAGCCCCGACCCGACCCCCGCCCATATATACAAACATTCAAATTTAAATACAACGCAAACCATTATATAGTAAGCAACATTGTATGGGCGCATTGGTCGTGCGGACTGTGTTAAAGCGTTACATCGGTGGGGAGGTCTAGGGGTCGAACCCCATGAACTCCATAAAAATTTTAATAAACAAACCAAAACCAAATAAAGGGGGTGCCACGTGGCAGCCCATGATTGGGCCACATGCCACCATGCCATTTGCCCAAAATCTGCCACGTGTCGCAATCTGATTCGCTCACTGTCAACCAATCAAAAACTACCACGTCACCTATGCCATGTCAGCATGTACGGTCAAGCCACGTCACCTCTGCCAAGTCAGCATACGTTCATGCCACGTCAGCCTGTACGGACTGCCCAGTCAACGTCCTTTTTTTTTGCCTGTTTGACTTTCCGAACAGATCGCGATATCTCTCGCTCCCGACGTCTGTTTGAGACGAAACCAATTGCATTGGGTTCATGATGACGAGGGCTACGTTCTCGTTCGTTTTGAGGAATTTCCGAGAACGTTGATTTTGGGCTAAAATTTGACCCCTGGTCCAGATTTTGATCACACCTTCCCACTGAAAGGATTTTGGACCCACAAAAGCTTATGATTATCTGTCTGCTTTCAAGTTCTATCAACTGATTCTACTTGAAAAATCTTTTCGACAATCACCTGGATACCTTGACATGCCCTGCACTGCAACTGGCTATGTCCTTCAACCACTGCTCTCTTTGTGCTTGGAAGACTGCCAACCTTCCCACTGAGAATCAAGTCCCTCTTGTGAACTCTTTGACGTCAACATAATCAACTCTCCAATGGCTGCAAAAAATGATACAAGCCAAGAAAACCATCAATCTTGAAAACAAATTATACAAGACTGAAAAAAAATGATGCCAACAAAATCTTTTGTTCTTCAAACAAATTGTCGCATCTCGTACTTCATCAAAGCACATGGTGTTTTCCTGCATCTCGATGTACTCAAAATCAACTTTCAAGCCAACAAACACCATCGACTAAACACAAGTCGAACAACACGATCGACACAACATAGTCGTCAAAAAATCATCAACACCATTCAAGACTCATTTGAAACATATCGACCTTCTCAAACTGACAAGTCAACAAACATGATACACAATCATGTTACAATCATGAATCACTCATGATGAACCATCACTAGGTTACTATTTACTCATACACAAAAACAAATGCATGTGCATAACTCTTCAACTCTCCTTCCAGTACAAACATAAGTACATAAACCCAAAAACATGCGGGTACATAAGAGCTTAACATGAAAAAGATAAATGGCTGCAACAAGTGAACATCATATCCATCTTTTACATCCTCCTGGCGAATTTATGCAACAACAAAAATGCCTTCAAAATGAATTGCATTCACATGCAACTCGCATCATGCAAGTTGTGATAAACTGCTGCAACTTATCATGCTTCCCATAAATGCACACATAACGCTGAAAAGTGCATTTACAACAGAAAAATGCAAGCCTTACTTGCTTAAGAAATCCAACCATTTCTTACCAAGCCAACTCAACGGTGACTTTTTCTGCTGAACATCGTCCTCTTGTGAATCATCCTGACTCACATCGATGATGGAATCTCCTCTTCCATTCTTTCCAAACTCTTTATCCATCTGCTTCTTATGTTGTGGATGAGTGGTTGGATGCAACGTCCAACATTGGTCAATGAGATGACCTCGCTTCTGACAATGAGTGCAAATCTTTTGCATCCTCTTTTCACGTTGTCTCTGCTTATAAAGTTTCCTGAAAGTGGCCAATCTTTTCCAACATTTTGAAACATGATGGTTATACAAACCACAATATGTACATGGATTCTTGCTTCCATTTTTACATACATAATCAAAAGCAACTGAATGATAAGAAGAATTATACCTTGAACATTCACCTTTATCGCCTCTTTGAGGAGGTGAATCTGAAGAGTTACAAGCTCTCCTTCGAAGACCATCAACAGTGTTCTTGTCCTCATCATTGTCACAACTCTTTTGTTTCACACATTCGCATTCATCTTGAACACAAGCCTTGCATGCTGGAGGGATTGAACTTTCAACAAAAGTTCTTAAACTTTCACCTTTAAAGCCTTCTTGAGGAGGTGAACTTGAAACAAAGTTTATTCTTGGAACTTTTCCCC
>ML791008.1:416583-454782 GCA_009831015.1 Picea engelmannii | reverse complement strand
TCCAAAAACCCCTAGCTGGGCTTTTACGGCACCTCAATCGGCCAAAAGATGAAGAAGTTAGGCCTCCTCCATTTTCCTCCTTCAAGCTTTCTGAAACTGGTTCGCCAAAACGCACCCTTGTGTGCTTGAACCAAGAACACGCTCCAAATTTGTGTTTAAACTCAGCACCCGTGCATAACCAAAAACTGGTCCAAACTATAGGACGGTTAGGGCGCCTCCAACCCCTAACCGCCTAACACTCGGGCATATGAAGGCCATGTGACGGCGCGCATGGGAAAAAAGTAGTTAAGTCGTTACAACCATTAAACTCCTCCCACGCTCCATACATGGTCACATGTAAACCATAAAAATCGTGGCTTAACAAAACATAACCCGCGCGCATATATACCATGGCCATATGCAATGGCTATACGACCACGGGCCAGGGTTTAAACTCCATTGCAACGCGCGCGCCAACCGTTATAAACGTAACATATATCGTATGGGCATATTAAAGTCAAATGACCACGGGCTGGGGCTAAGCCCCGGCCCGACCCCCGCCCATATATACAAACATTCAAATTTAAATACAACGCAAACCATTATATAGTAAGCAACATTGTATGGGCGCATTGGTCGTGCGGACTGTGTTAAAGCATTACATTGGTGGGGAGGTCTGGGGGTCGAACCCCACGGACTCCATAAAAATTTTAATAAACAAACCAAAACCAAATAAAGGGGGTGCCACGTGGCAGCCCATGATTGGGCCACGTGGCACCATGCCATTTGCCCAAAATCTGCCACGTGTCGCAATCTGATTCGCTCACTGTCAACCAATCAAAAACTGCCACGTCACCTATGCCACGTCAGCATGTACGGTCAAGCCACGTCACCTCTGCCAATTCAGCGTACGATCATGCCACGTCATCCTGTACGGACTTCCCAGTCAGCATCCTTTTTTTTTGCCTATTTGACTTTCTGAACAGATCGCGATATCTCTCACTCCTGACGTTTGTTTGAGACGAAACGAATTGCGTTGGGTTCGTGATGACGAGGGCTACGCTCTCATTCGTTTTGAAGCATTTTTGAGAACGTTGATTTTTGGGCTAAAATTTGACCCCTGGTCCAGATTTTGATCAACCCCGTAGAAACTCTTGCTCTGCTATGTTGTACAACTTCATGGTGTCGACTTCAAATTCTGTTATAAAGCTTGTTATAATATTGTCGAGCCAAAAATCTATTGTGCAGGTGAATTTGTTGTTCACATGTTGTAACTACTCAATCTGTACTAGGGTCCACTCCAACTATCGGATCCGGTTTGTTGTGTGGTTATCCTTCAACCTTAATATCCACTCCTGCAATAAGTATGGAAAATCGTAGGAAAAGACTTCTTGCAAATCAGTAAACATGTATTTCTCCAGGTATTTGTGTGGTGTTACTCTAGGGTTTTTGTTATCTTTATGTGCAAACTCTAGCCCTTTTGTCTTCAGCCAGCTTTCGATGTCTGCTTTTGTGGGATTCCACGGTCTCAACATCCCCTCCTAGAAGCTCATTATTTTTTCCTTCTCATCGTCTGCTTCAATATTCTCTTGATCTGCCTTCCGCAGATCTCAACAATTTTCAACAGATCCCATCTACTCAATCTTCTACTTTTCCAACCAACGACAGAACCATTTGTTGGTTATTATTCTTATCTAAGTTTATATCTTTGACTTGATTGACCCAGGGTTCATGGTTACTGGGGTTCCAACAAAGCCTCTAAAACTATTGGCCCTCCTGGTAAACCAAAAGGCAACGCAGCACACAGAGTGCACTGTGTAGTCTCACCCGAAATAGTCTTAATGGATGATTGTAATACTCAAGCGTTTGTAGTCCATGATTGAGTGGATATCTGAGGAGTGTGCACCGAGAGTTCTATTTTAACTTACTAACGCAATGAACTGTCATTCACAATTATGCATGGAATATAGTCAACTCATTCATTTAGCAGATCAATAACTACTTTAAAATAGTAAGAAAACACATGAATTCAATCACATAATACAAGTCTTAGCGTGGTTCACCCCCTCCTGGGATACATCCACAAAGATCTAGCTTCTCGGCTCTTTTATTATAGCAGTTCCAAAACTATAGCATCGTGCTCTTTACAACTCTTTCCATTCGGGTCAGGATCTATTGTGAGGCGGACTAGATCGCACCAGGTCCCCCAGCCTGCGATCTAACCCTCAAGATCCACCCTCCTTATCCCTCTCCAGCTCAACAACTTACAAAATTAAGTCGTATAGCAACATATTACAACTAGCTATAAAAAACAGGACTCCTCCTCTAGACTCTCTATATCTCCTCTGACTCTGGTCTCTCCTCTCTTCGCTACCTCCTTCTATGAGACCTAGGTATCTATATTTGTACATTTATGTCTCGCCAGCCATTACAATGTATTGCAAAAACCCTAACCCTAATGTCGTTAGGTCTTCCATGCAAGCGTGTGTGCTGCTCTTCTTTCCAGCTATCACTTTCCTCGTGCATGCCTTCTTTCTCAAAACAACCTTTCTTTCCACTTTGGCCTGCTTCCAACAACCTCGTGTGTGAAATTGAAAAGGCCTACAACAAGCAAAAGGTTGAAAATAACTATGTCCTAGAAGCAAGTGATTACCATGAGGAAAACTCCCAGCCATATCTATAGCAGAATAGCAAGGTGACAAAAGAGGAGGCTGGAAACTCTCATCACAAATATCTCGCTCCGGGCAAACCATGTCCTTACCTTCATCAAAATTAGAGCACAATGGTGGTTTAAAATATTCTTCATAGAATAAATCCAAGTGTTCAAGAGAATAAGTATCAAACCCCCTAGGATACGGTCGAAAATCATCATGAGAATGTTGCACTAAGTCATCCTTGGGTGGTTGGAACAAATTTGTAATCATGTCATCTTCATGTTGCCAAACATCTGAATCAATAGCAATCACATATGGTTGTTCTAAAGGGAACAATTTAAAATGACCTTCAATGTCATAAATGGGATCTCCATCATGGAAAATCACATCCCATTTACGTCTTCCAACATGTATAAACTCATCAAAATTATCAATCACATCAACAATATTATTATAACATGAAGAGTCTAGTGCATCCAAGGGTTCCTCTATCACATCTTCACTTTCACGTTCATGAAATGCATCAACATCGAAAACTTGGAAAGGAGTGTAACTTACGACATTTTTTTCTTCTTGTGTAGGAGGAATGGAGGCTTGGATGACTTCATCAAGTGGAGGATAAAATACCAACGCTTCGTCATTATGAGGAGCCTCTTCATGGATTAGGTCTTCGACATGGTGTGTTTCATCAAAGTTTTATTCTTCGACAGGTTCAAAAGGCAACTCATGTTCTTCTTGATAGTATTCCTCATTACTCACCTCTCCAGGTTCTCATTCTTCAATCAACTCTTTGTTGTCTTCAATGAAGTCAAGAGGTGATTCATGATCCTCTTCGAGGGATTGGTAACCCTCTTCATAAATCTTGTCTTCAACTTCTTGTTCATCAAAGGATTCTTCATCTTCCTCAATAAGGTCAAAAGATAACCCTTCCCTTTGGAGGGCTATTGTGAGATTGTGGAGAATATCTTCATATCTTTGTGTTCTTTGGGCCCACCTTTTGAGGAATTCCTCAATGAAGATTGTAAGATAAGATATACTCTTTGGCTTGAGAGTATGCTTGACCCAGTCCTCTTGTCTTATTTCCAGAGATAGAAAAAACAATCTTATTAGCACATCCTGATGTGTCACATCTATCTCTAAAACATACTTCAATAAATTCACAACATGAGTGATAGCCAAGGATGAGTTTCCATCAAATTTTGGACAATTTTTCTCCCAAAATGGAGAAAAGTGATTTGGGTATCCCGAAATATCGTCAATATCCAGGGAGGGAAACATTTTGTAAAGTGATCAATGTGCCATAATTCCATCACTTTAAAATACACAATATCACAAAGTTAAGAGTAGGATGACACCTTGGAACATGTCAATGGAGTGTCCAAATGATCCCCCCTGGACCATCAAAGGAAGGTGAGGGAACTACCCTAATTGGAGTCTCCAAGTAAACTTGTAAGATAAGGGCTTCGAAATTTTTTTTTACCAAAGATATGTCATTGAGGAGAAATAATCAATCCTCCCCGACAATGACGCTAAAGAAGGGGTCTCTCACTTCAGGAAAATGTTTGAGTCCTCTAGAGCGATTATCGATGGCATTCTACATGTGGCTTCTCACTTCCCCAAATTTATTGATCAATATGGGAACTCCTAATTAATGTCTAAGGTCACTTTGGAGGAACTCTAGGGGGTTATGCATAGCTTTCAAAAGGACAAAATTCCAGGTCCTAACAATTTCCCAGTGGAATTTTATATGAGATTATTTGACTTTCTAAGACTCAATTTGTTGAAAGTGGTTGAGTACTCTCGATCCACAAGTCATAATCTAGCAGTAATCAATACCACTTTTATTCTGCTAATCCCAAAACTAGACAATCATTCCTCTTTTGAGCAGTTCAGCTTGATCTCGTTGTGCAATTCTATCTACAAAATCATAGCAAAAATCATCGGTAGGAGGCTCAAAGACATACTATCCGATCATATATTGCCAGAACAATTTGGTTTACTTCGGGGAAGACAAATTCATGAGGCCATTGGTCTGGCATAGGAGGTATTGCACTCTATTCACACCAAAAATCCAAAGGCATCCATTTATAAGGTAGACCTCTCCAAGTCTTTCGACAAGGTCAGTTGGTTGTAAATCTAACTACTATTAATCCATTTCGATTTCTACCACCCCTTTGTAACACGGATCATGAACTACATCAATTCAACCTCTTTTTCCCTACTTATTAATGGATCAACCTCCCCCTTTTTTAAAGCAAACAGAGGAATAAGACAGGGGTGCCCACTCTCTCCTTTACTCTTCCTTTTGGTAGTGGAAGGCCTAAGTAGAATCCTAAAGAATGCAGTGTCCCGGACAAATTTCAAAGGCATTGTTATAAATCTGAACTTCTATATTTCCCATATGTTCTTTGTTATTGATATTGTGATATTTTGTGAAGGGAACCCCATGCATATTGAAAATTTGGTGGAGTTTTTAAGCCTTTTCAGCAAAGCAATCAGAATGTACATAAACAATGCAAAATCCTCAATGCACACTTGGGGGTTGTTGGAGCAAGAAAAAAGTTCCATTTCCCATCTCATATCACTACAAGTGGGAGATATAGGGAAGAGCTTCAAATATCTAGGATTTACCCTCAAACCAAATGATTATAGGAAAAATGACTGGCTTTGTTTGTTGACAAAAATTGAAAAAAAGATCCATGTCTGGAGTAACAGATGGCTCTCTCGAGCAGGGGGATTAGTTTTAATTGAAGTTGTCTTCAAAGCAATCCATGTATATTGGTCATCTCTTGCATGGATTCCAAAAGGAATTATGGGGGAATCAAGCAACTCTCTTTTATATTCCTATCAGGTGGCTGTGAAGATAAAAAAAAACCTAAGGTCCTAGCCTCATGGAGGATGTTGGCAACCCCAAAATCTCAAGGAAATTGGGGGATAAAACATATTTTTTAGTTCTCAAAATCACTAGGTGCAAAAATTATCTAGAAATTAATTCAAGGTAATGGACTGTAGGCCCAGGTCACCAAGGTAAAATACTATCATGATATCTCAATGGTAGATTGGATAAGAGATCTTGATAAGCGCTCTCAAAATATATCTATTATCTAGAAATCCATACTCAATGTTTTTCCCCTCATTGGTTATTATGGAAGATTGATGATGGCTCTCAAGTTCTCATTAGAAAATATCCATGGATGGATTTTCAAAACAACCATTTTCTTCCCATGGAGGCCATTTGAAGAGTTAACAAGGATGGATTTTATTTTCTAAATCAGATTATGCAGAAGGATTTTGTCACTAGTCAAATCCATTCGGTTATCCAACAGGGATCTTGATTTGGATGATGTATATGCTCCCCTATGGGAAACTTATTTAAAGTCTCTCAAGAAATACTTTATCCTACCTTAAGATCAATCTGACTAGAGGATTTTGTCCCCTAACCCCTCGAGGGGATATGCCCCAAAGATTAGCTACCTCACTCTTGCAAAAGATCACCACCCTGATCCTACCTCATGGTGGGGTAAGAAACTTTGGAAGTTAAAATGCCCCCCAAAGTCTAAACTTTTCATGTGGCTCCTCCTGCATAACAAAGCCCCTGCATGGGGTATTATTTAGAAAAGGTCCTCCTTTGGGTCTGGCAGATGCCCCATTTATTGCCACGCGGAAGAGACCAACTCCTATATTTTCCTACATTACCCATTTTCAAAGGAATTTTGGAAAGAAGTTCAATATTTATTGGCGGCCTCCTTTGTATGGGAAGGGGAGAATATTGAAGATGCTCTAAAATTATGGATGAATGCCTAGAGGCCAAAACATTTAAAGGCTCTTCCTCTCATTGTCATATGGAGAATTTGGCTAGGTCAAAATCATGCCATCTTCAGTGATAAGACTCTCTCTCCTCTATCCATGGCCATCCACGATTTAGTTTTTCCTAGAGGCCTCTCCTCACTCAAACAATAAATGTCCCCAAACAATTTGAACAAAAGTTTAAATTCAAATTGATCTCCCTTGGGCCTTTTTTGATGGGGCTTCTCAAGGAGACCCATCCAAGGGTGGGGTGGGGGGATTATTTTTCTATCTAATTAGCACAACATATGTTTCTCAACATGTATGGGCTTAGCCACAAACAATTTCATTGAATTGTTGACCCTTTTTCTCCTCCTCATTCTAGCCACTGAACATGAAGTCTCATAACTGCATATTTATGGGGATTCTCGACTAGTTATAAATTGGATGAACAATGTCTTTTCTCTACATAACTATGTTCTACAACCTCTCTTCCAACATATCAAGCACTACAATTTCCAGTTCTCTTTCATCACTTTTGATCATGTCTATAGGGAAACAAATCACGAAGCAAACACCCTCTCAAAAATTGGTTTGGAATTGGACCGCAGGAATATTAGAAAGAAATCCCAAAATCTCTAGTCAGAATTTCTTCAAGCATATTGACTCCACATAACATAAACTCAGATGTATTTTTTGTAGATGACTCCATTTATTTTCATATCAAACATAAGCGCTATAAAACCGTTTTTTTCTACGATGAATAGTATGTTGACTCATATAGTTATGTTTATAACACTGTTAGTATATGGATTGTTGTTCGCTCCATTTTGATGGAATAGATTGTATAAAGACAGTTCAAGGGTGGTATAGTCTTGTTTTTGGTTGGGATTTGGGCCTTCTTTTTCTTTTTTCTTTGTTGTCTAAGCCAAATGAGCTCTATGCCGACTAGAATGCTATTAAGCATCTACATATGTAAATTTTGATTCGCATAAATAAAGTTTATTAGATTTTTTTAAATAATATTTATTAATCATGATAATGAAATGAAGAAATTATCAATAAAGAAAATGATGGCCTTTGTTAAATGTGATAATGAAAGGTTAATATAAATGGGACACTTGTTAAAACAGTCAATCTAAAGGCCAGATACTAATGTTGTCGTTCCCCCAGAAAACTTCTCAAGCTGAGAAAGCAGCTGCTGAAAACCTTCTCAAGAAAGCTCCTTTGGGTCAACTTTCAGGTGTGCTAAAAGTAGCCACAATTGAAACAATGAAGTGGAAACAGTGAAGTCGCCACAGTGGAGTCTCCAGGTGCAAGTGCAATCTTCAATGGTTCTTATATCTGATGCACCTTCAGAATCAGAAACTTCGTTGTCGTTCTGCCCAGGGAAAATCTTCAATCTCGTCCCCAACAATGGCGCTAGAAATGTTAGCGTCAGAAATCACTCCTGGATTACAACAGGAGCAAAGCCCGACGCCCATCAGTTTATATGTCACGATTGCTTATAAAGGGGTGATTGAATGGATGCAGACCCAGAAGAATATCGTTTTAACACATAATCCTGGGCCAGGCTATGCACAAGCAGGTGAGGTCTTGATCTAACTTCAGTCAATAAGTTGTAATAAGGGTGAGTAGGAGGAAGACTTTGGAGAGAAACTGCAAAGGTTTGTTGTAGGCATCAAGCTTCCAATAGCCCGGAGAAGAAAAACAAAACATTGAAATGTGCCTAAATGACACAATTAAAACAACTATAGTGACAGCTCGACTAGATCCTCCAATTCTGAGCATCCCAGCGCTATTGTAACAACTTGACTGGATCCTCCAATTCCAAGCTATTCGGTGTGAGAGGGAGAAGGTAGCACAGGAAACTGATTAGAAATGGTGCAAACATGCAGTGATCAAACATACATCATCCTACAATATCGCAACCCTTGACTGGATCCTCCAATTCTGAGTGTTTTAACATAGAGATTACAAAGATGGAAAGAAGTTGACTTTCATTAATCAGGAAGTCTGAAATACAAAAGCATAACCAGGAAAACCAGTGCTTCATTAAAATTTTACAGTCGAGAGCTTAGCTCTACCATCCATCCTTTACAAAATATAAAAAATGAGTATTTATACTCGAAACTGTTAACAGCCCCCAACGACCAATCAAACCACTGCATTCAAAGCTTTGTGTTTCTCTTATTCTGTCAAATTGTCCCTATTCTCCTCTATCAGACGCAAATTTAAGCCAGTATGGGCTTTGCAATAAACCCATTTTCAAAGGAGATATGGGTCGTCAACCAGCCACCATGGCCATCCCTTCATGCTTTCCATTTATGGCTGAAACGAGGTTTCAACCACCTTCTTCAGTCTAATTAACTAATGGCCTCAGGATAGGGATGGATCCTGACACCCATTAATGTTCTAGACGAGCCTACGACTCCTTCGAGTCAATTCTGGTGGCTCGAGGTCATGCAACTCTATCTTTGTAATCAACACAGGATCTCTTGGCCCCTTGACACGGCTTCTTCCCATCGCCCCCTGCAACCACAAGCTGTGACTTGGAGATTTCATCCAAAGTGCCATCGAGACTTTTCCCTTCAGGAGTTTTCACTCCAACTCAGTTCAAAAATCGCAATGCAGGAAATCACAAAATGGTCTACTCAGATCGTCAGTCGGATCTGTCTTACATCCGACGACCATGATCATCCTACTGAACAACATTGTCCATGCGTCCCTCACCTTATTTGGCCCCACTTTCCATACGACCCTGGGGCTATGACCACGCGCCTATCCACCAAGGCGCTTCGTAATTTGTGACCTAGCGAATCCTATTGCATAGTCCCTTGACTCTTTCAAGTTCCAAAACTTGAAATAAGGTTTAACGGTCCTTAGCTCCTCCCTTGGATTCTCTCCATGTGACCTTGTCTCGTGACCACCGACTGAGCTTCAAAGGCGCTCGTCACATTTCGCGTATCGATGATGGGAAGGAGCCAAGTCCTCATCGTTCAAACTCTCGGTTATTGAAATCATGACAGGGCCTAACTCATGTTATCTCCTACCTTTAGTTCTGCCACATGGCCTTTGGCTATGTCCTGGGGCTAGACCCTCTTAGCACGTTAGAACTTCGCGTATCGCGAGCTCACGTTGCTCCCTCCATTGACTTTCTTCAGTAGCGAGTCAGCAAAATGATGAACTCTCACCACGCGTCCCCCCAAAATGGATGGTCCTGATTAAATATTCATTATGGGACCTCCTACCATCGACACTCCTGACAATATTTTCTTTGGCCTGGATCCTGCACCACGTGTCCTCCCAGATGGATTGACTAGATTGATTTCGTGATTTCGCATTTTCTTGAGTCCTGAGGACTTTCTCCTTGACTCCTCCATCTCGGAAACCGCAAAACACCGATTGTGCACCACGTGCCCCATAATATCTACGGCCCAGATTAATTCTTTGCTTGACCTCAAAACTCCCGATAGTCATTCCTGCAAAATCTCGGATGTCTGCCACCTGTCCCCACAAGATCGGACGACTCCCATGAATCACGGGTTTCGAGACTTTAGCATATCGACACATCAGATCCTTCGACATTTCGGGCTTCGGCCCTTCGGAACTTCGCGTTTCATGAGTTCTAGTGACTCTACTCCCTTACTTTCTCGACTCCTGAAATCGAGACTCTGCCTGACGTTATTCCTCATGCAACTCTATGATCACAATCACCCGATGGTCGTCGATCTGCTCCACCAATGGATCCTGGCTGTTGAAAAACTGTTCTCACCCGCTTGCTTGATCCGAGTCTAGACTGAGTTGTTCGAGTGTTGTTCTTTTGCACTCATGGCTGGGACCTTGGATAAATTGCATTTGGTGGGTTTTTAAGCCCCATTTCTCTCATTTTACACCCAGGGCTCAAATCCGGATTGAAAACACTCCTTTACAAGAATTTGCGCTAACATTAGGCTCCATGGGGGATAGAGTCCTCCCTACGAGGCTCTAAGATCTCCTTTTGCAGTTCCAGTCTACTTTAGCATTAGGCTATGGAGTCAAGCCCCAAAACATCCTGTTGAAAATACACGTCGAAAATTAGAAACAAGATAAACACACATGCTCCAAGGAGCTTATTTATGCACATTCCTAAAATAATTTATTTTTTTACATGGGGCTAGGTGAAAGCAAATTTCCACCATAGCCAATCAAGTAACTTCATGAATGGAAACTCCTTGGCTCTATCGGTGACCACTAGCAATTGATTCAATCGCAACAACAGAACGATTACATTCTTCAACTTTCCTCCTGATGCTGAGGTCAGGATAAAGCTGGGCGGCTTCAAAATATGAAGGAAATACAACTCCATGTATTCCTTCACAGGCTCATAGGACCAGTGGAAAACTCCAGAAAGTGGGTGACAGGCAGCCTCCTTTGCTACACAGCTCCTCATACAGGGCTGAATATCATTGGTAGGCATAGGTGGATGAAAAGATGATGCGGGCTAACTGGTCTCGGGCAATGGCTGCTCACTTACAGGCTCTGGACAGAAGATAAAATACCCCTTATGTTGCTCCTCTATTTCTTCCTCTTCTTCTTGGCTCTCCTAAGGTTTAGATTCACAATCATCATAAATTGACCCATGGGGAAGTTTTTCTCTTTAATTTACTGCTCAGTGAGGTTGATTTCCTCACAATGTTCTTCTTTAACGAACAAAGGATAAGGCTCTGCAGTTTGTTCTTAGAAATCCTGCATATCCAGCTCAAAATCTGATTCGTAGCTATCATATACAGGCGGGATGCTCCTTTCGTCAACAAACTGCGATGCGAGGCTCTGTTGCTCATCGTCTGAATAATCATCAAAGCTTGGGACAACAGGCACGTCAGGACCAGATTGCAAGGCCTCTACCGTGAAGAATCTTCAATGCTATCATCATCAGTAAGGGTGTCAAGAACATTCACTTCAGGGACTGGAAAATCCTCTGCATCTTCCTCAAAAATGCAACAATCACGATCTACCTTCAATTCCTCAATCTCTGCAGAAAGAGATTTTGCCAGCTCAATCAACTCACTTAGAGAATCCTCTCCCTTCTCATGGTCATCATCCTCGCAGCTTTCATAAGACACAACCACATCTTGATCATGGCCTTCGCATCCCTCACAGATTAACTCAGAGGAATAATACCTTTGACAGTGCCTGCTGAAGGCTGCGTGAAATCCTTTCAGTGAAGAAATGCTAGCAGGGGGTAAAGAATGGTACCACTCACGAGAGTCCCCTACTAACGAGTACATGAACATCTTCATTAATACATCTTCATGATGTATCTCCCACTGATGCATGAGTTCATGAAACTCACGGAGATGTTGAGAAGGGTTGTCCTCTACATGCCCCCTAAATATGGGCAAATAGTCACCCCATTCATTCACAGTAGGGACAACATTGGGAAAACCAGGAACAACAGAGAAATTAAAAGGAGCAAACCTCCGAGCCAGGATTTTGTCCATTTTAGACCAGTGGCGTCATCGCTCGATCCCTCAAACATGGAGTCGCCAAGTGAAATATGTGCAACTTTGAATGTGTTTGGTCTTTGTTCACCATCAAAGGTTAGATCCTAACATTGTCATTCCCCCAGAGAACTTCTCAAGTTGAGAAAGAAGCTACTTAAAGCCTTCTCGAGAAAGCTCCTTTGGGTTAGCTTTCAGGTGTGCTAAAAGTAGCCACAACTAAAACAATGAAGTGGAAACAGTGGAGTCACCACAGTGGAGTCTCCAGGTGCAAGTGCAATCTTCAATGGTTCTGATATCTGATGCACCTTCAGAATCAGAAACTTCGTTGTCATTATGCCCTGGGAAAATCTTCAATCTCGTCCCCGACAACGGCACTAGAAATGTTAGCATCAGAAGTCACTCCTGGATTGCAACAGGAGTAGAGCCCGACGCCCATCAGTTTATATGTCACGATTGTTTATAAAGGGGTGATCAAATGGATGTAGACCCAGAAGAATATCATTTTAACTCGGAATTATGGGCTAGGCTATGCACAAGCAGGTGAGGTCTTGATCTAACTTCAGTCAGTAAGTTGTAATAAGGGTGAGTAGGAGGAAGATTTCGGAGAGAAACTGCAAAGGTCTGTTGTAGGCATCAACATTCCAATAGCCCGGAGAAGAAAAACAAAACATTGAAATGTGCCTAAATGACATAGTTACAACAACTATAGTGACAGCTCGACTGGATCCTCCAATTCCGAGCATCCCAACGCTACTGTAACAACTTGACTAGATCTCCCAATTCCAAGCTATTCAGTGTGAGAGGGAGAAGGTAGCACAGGAAATTGATTAAAACTAGTGTAAACATGCAGTGATCAAACATACATCATCCTACAATATCGCAACCCTCGACTGGATCCTCCAATTCTGAGTGTTTTAACACAAAGATTACAAAGATGGAAAGAAGTTGACTTTCATTAAACAGGAAGTCTCAAATACAAAAGCATAACCAGGAAAACCAATGCTTCATTAAAATTTTACAGTCGGGAGCTTAGCTCTACCATCAATCCTTTACAAAATATAAAAAATGAGTATTTATACTCGAAACTGTTAACAGCCCCCAACGACGCAATCAGACCACTGCATTCAAAGCTTCGTGTTTCTCTTCTTCTGTCAGATTGTCCATGTTCTCCTCTGTCAGACGCAAATTTAAGCCAATATGGGCTTTGCAGGAAACCTATTTTCAGAGGATATCTTGACCGTCAGCCAACCACCATGACCATCCCTTCGTGCTTTCCATTTATGGCTGAAACGAGGTTTCAACCACCTTCTTTAGTCTAATTAACTAACGGCCTCGGGATAGGGATGGATCCTGACACCCATCAATGTTCAAGAGGAGCCTATGACTCCTTCGAGTCAATTCTGGTGGCTCGAGGTCATGCAACTCTTTCTCTGTAATCAACACAGGAGCTCTCGGCCCCTTGACGCAGCTTCTTCCCATCGCCCCCTGCGACCAAAAGCTATGACTTGGAGCTTTCATCCAAAGTGCCATCGGGAGTTTTCACTCCAACTCGGTTCAAAAATCGCGATGCAGGAAATCACAAAATGGTCTACTCAGATCGTCGGTCGGATGTGTCTTACATCCGATGGCCACGATCATCCTGCTGAACAACCCTGGCCATGCATCCCTCACCTTATTTGGCCCCACTTTCCATACGACCCTAGGGCTATGACCACACGCCTATCCACCAAGGCGCTTCAGAATTTGCGACCTAGCGAATCCTGCTGCATAGTCCCTTGACTCCTTCAAGTTTTGAAACTTGAAATAAGGTTTAACGGTCCTTAGCTCCTCCCTTGGATTCTCTCCATGTGACCTTGTCTAGTGACCACCGACTGAGTTTCAAAGGCACTCGTCGCATTTCGTGTATCGGCGATGGGAAGGAGCCGAGTCCTTGCCATTCAAACTCTCGGTTACCGAAATCACGACAGAGCCTAACTTGTGTTAGCTCCTACCTTTAGTTTTGCCACATGGCCTTTGGCTATGTCCCGGGGCTAGACCCTCTGAGCGCGTTGGAACTTTGCGTATCGCGAGTTCACGTTGCTCCCTCCCTTGCCTTTCTTCAGCAGTGAGTCAGTGAAGTGATGAACTCTTGCCACACGTCCCCCTAAAATGGACGGTCCTGATCAAATATTCATTGTGGGACCTCCTCCCATCGACACTCCTGACAAGATCTTTCTTTGGCCTAGATCTTGCGCCACGTGTCCTCCCAGATGGGTGGACTAGATTGATTTCATGATTTCTTATTTTCTCGAGTCCCGAGGACTTGCTCCTTGACTCCTCCATCTTGGGAAACCGTGAAACATCGATTGTGCACCACGTGTCCCATAATATCTACAACCCAGATTGATTCTTTTCTTGACCTCAAAACTCCCGATAATCATTCTTGCAAAATCTCGGATGTCTGCCACCTATTCCCATGAGATCGGACGGCTCCCACAAATCCTGGGTTTCGGGACTTCGACATATCGACACATCAGATCCTTCGGCACTTCGAGCTTTGACCCTTCGGGACTTCGCGTTTCACGAGTTCTAGTGACTCTGCTCCCTTACTTTCTCGGCTCGCAAAATCGGGACTCTGACTGACGCTATTCCTCGTGTAACTCTATGATCGCAATCACCCAATGGCTGTCAATTTGCTCCATCGATGGATCCTCGCCGTTGAAATATTGTTCTCGTCCGCTTGCTTGATTCGAGTCTAGATTGAGTTGTTCGAGTGTTGTGCTTTTGCGCTCATGGATGTGACCTTGGATAAATTACATTTGGTGGGTTTTTAAGCCCCATTTCTCTCATTTTACACCAAGGGCTCGAATCCGGAGAGAAAACACCCCTTTACAAGAATTTGCGCTAACAGGTCGCACCCTTCTTCTCCTTCACCTTTGTACTTCAAAATGAGGATGTTGATGCCAACACTTGCATCAATGCAGATCTGCAGTTGATAATACATTGGTTACAACTTTGCAATTTTTGAAGTAATACCATACTTGCAAGGGGTTTATAAACACTCTTGGACAAGTTTAAATGATTTTCAAGACAAGCCTTAGGAAAAATAATGTCTCTCACTCAATAGTGGCTACAAGACCCATTACAGTGTTGTCAAGAGAAGCCTAGGCAAAAAATGCCTCTCACTCAATGGTGGCTACAAGACCCATTACAATGTTTCCAAAACAGACCTAGGAAAAACAATGCCTCTCACTCAACAATGGTTATACGACCCATTACAATGTTGCCAAAACAGACCTAGGAAAAACAATGCTTCTCACTCAACAGTGGCTACAAGACCCATTATAATGTTGCCAACAAGGCTTACAAGGTTTAGGCATAGAACAAAATGCCTCTCACTCTCATCATTACTTTTAAGAGTGGTTAATTAAAATCTTTTACATCATTAACATTAAGGTGAATACCCCCAAATGTGCACTAGTGGAAAATTTATGGTTATTAAACCCCCCATTACAAACATGTGCAACATAATAAACAAGCCAAATGCCATCATCATCATACTCGTCTCGCAATTATGAGACTTTTGGTTGTAAACATGACTACTTTATGTCGAAGTGCCAAAATGGCCTTTTACCGCACCATCTCAGTTTGCGTGCAAGGCTCAAAAGGAATTTCCTGCCATAATTCAGATCTTGTTTCCCTGATGCAACACTCAAAGATCATCAAAATCTGCAACACACATTCATCCTCTTGCAATTTTAAAAAACAGGCAAAAACCATAAATTCATAAAACTTACATTGGTTTGCGTCCCAAGGCGCTCAATCAGTTTCTCAAATCTTGGCCTACATAGCACCAACAGGTCCATCTCATCATTCTGCAATTTTTTACTATAAACTCGACCTGTTCTGAAAGGTGCAACTTTGCCTCGAATTTTGTGCCATGCATTAATGACAAAAGTGGGCTTTAGCCATGATCCTTGAAAATCTACTCCTCAAATCCAAACTCCGACTGCACCAGTGGATTCGTGGCGAGAAATTGTGCAAAAATGACTATACTTTTGTCAAATTTCATCATCGTGACTTTTGGACCCCTACTGAGCTCTTTGCCTCGAAATTTGTGCCACACAGAGGTCATACCACCTAAAATAAATGCATCTTGCATTTGTTTTCATGCTAGTACTTGGGCGCGTGGACGTACCTCCTCCTATTGGATGGCGATTGGCGGTTTAATTAAAAGTTTGTGAGCGGTTAAACCAACGTAGCACCACTAGCACATTGGTTAGCGGAGGTTATATGTTTGGCTCAATTCGCGGGAGGTCTGGGGGTCAAACCCTGCGGCCTTCCCATATGGCAATGGTTTTGTGTTGTTTTAACAACCCGCCAATTTAAACTTCTCGTTATTTTTTTGATCCGATGCCATATATCCCGCCAAATGTTAGTAGATGCCGTCAAATTTGGGGTCCGGTCGGTCGGCCCATGTTTTAACTTGATCGTTGGATGGTTGGCCACCGATCATTCCTATCGTCGGTTGGTCCGGTAGCTAGGTACAGCATCGGCCAGTCCGGTGGCCGACCCTTTTTAATTTAAATTTTTTCGGACCCAGTCCTCATTGGGCATCTGAGGGGTGCCACATGAGGCTCCATGATTGGGCCACATGGCACCTCCTTATTGGCCCATTGTGCCCAATCATCTGTCAAGTCATTTCCCTGTCAGCGCCTGCATCAACGTTGCATCACCTGCTGGATGGACACCATGTCACTTGTATAGATTGCCAATCGTGTTTTACGATGGTGCCAACTCGGACGTACGGTCACTACGTCAACTCTACCACTGGACTGCACGGTCCTGCCACGTGGAATCCCCTGGGTGGTGCCACGTGGCACCTCCTGGGAGTGCCACATGACATATTTCGATTTGGCCATTTGGTAGACCAAAATGCCAAATCTGCATGACACATGGCAACCTTTCGTGCTGCCACGTCAACATGTCGATGTCATCATCGTACATCCACATCAGTTGTTGTGTCAGTGCCACATCGCATCCTACTGCCATGCCATTCGTACGATGACACTTGGCACTTTCCTACTCGTCCAACTGTACCATGAAAATGCCAAAACTACATGACATGTGGCAGCCTGTGGTGCTTCCACATCAGCATGTTGGCGTCAACATTGTACGGATTTCGCTAGATTTGTCCATTTGCCAAAAATTTTAGATGGCCATAACTTTTGCATCCACACTCTATTTGAGGTGTCATTTGAACCATTGCAAAGCTTTCGTCAAGCTGTTTGACTTGGTGTTGTTTTTGTCGAATTTGGGAACTCTAATTTTTGGCCATTTTTTTTTAACCGAGGAGGATCCAACCTCCAACTGCATAAACTATGGTACATGCTTCTTACTTAATGTGCCACGAAGCTTGGGGTGAAGCTTCCAACATTTCCTGCTATAATGACCACTCATTTGGCTGTGAGTGCAATAGTTGCATGACTTCATGTCTATCTCGTTTTCATTGTAAAGATATTTTCTCTTCCAACACTTTGCAACATTCTTGCTATCCCAAGCTTGTCAAGGAGACTTTGATTTTCTCCAGAACCTCGTGCTAAATCTATCACTTTCAAAAAGTGATGTGCCATCATTTTTCCTATATGGTGTTGGTGATGAACTCAACTCTCTGCTTGAAGAATCTTGCTGCTTTTGAGCATTCTCTTTCACCATACCCCAATCTTACATATCAGGATCTTCCTTCAACCTCCATTGGTTGAATGATGCCTTAGCCATCAATACCAATACCTCCTCCTTTATATCCCATCTTCCTCAACAAATTCAAACCAATGCCCTTGGTGTTGCTTTCAAAAGCACCAAAAGAGGCATCATCATTAATAAGGGAACGAATTGAACATGGAGAATTCTTTACCTCCATTCATGTTTTTGACACTTGGTCATCTTTCTGAAATTTGGCCAACTGCTCCTCCTGGTTGGATGAATTTGTAGATGAGGCTTCTAGGAAACCACCTTGGTTCCCTAGTGTCTGGAGAGCATCATCTATCACCTGACAATATGTGCAATTATCAACATTTTGATGACAAGAACCATAACTAGTATACCTGCCATGGCCACAAGTTTGTCTGGTCTTGGAGGGACTTTCTGCTTTTGTCGTGGAGCATTCCCCACCTTGCTTCTCCATAGCTTGTAGTTGCAGTCTTAGTCTGTTCTTTTCTTCTTCAAACTCTTGAAGCAACCTCCTCAATTTAGCGCTCTTTGCTTAAATGGTCTGGTTGATTTCTTCAAGCTCACAAAGCCATGCTTGCTTCTTTGCCTTGCCTGTGATGATATTCACAATCTACAAAACTGGTCAGACCAACTCTAATACCACTTGATCTGGGATTTCTATGAGATCTTTCTCTACAAAAATCCTACAATGAGGATCTTTTACTAGCGCTTAATCGGATGTGAACATGAACAAATAAGCATTATGCATTGCATATAAACGTGAACAAATTGTCATCCCGATGTGCATATGTGTAATTAAATCTCTACTTAATCAAGCAAGAATGCAATAAAAAACTCACATGTATAATTTTACACCCATGTGTTAACGGAGTTTAGTAGTCTCTGTTGGCTACGTCTCTGGATCCACTTGGAATATTAATCGATTTATTATCCTTCCTTTAGTAAGGTTGAAACCTTCTCACAAAATATGGCACATGCTCCTTACACGGTGAAAATCCGAGAGCAACCTTCTCTTGTACAAAGAGAACTTAAGGCTCTCACATAAGTGACATTTCTTTAGACGCCGAAAGGACTACATTTCTCACCAAGCTCTCTCTCTCCAAGGGGCCTCAAGGGGGGGGGGGGGGGGGGCTTTACAATGCTTATATAAGGAATTTATATAGTTTCCCTCTCTCCATAATTCAAGGAGACAAGATCCACAAATTTAGGATCTAAATAACAACTTAAGGACAAAAATGAGAAAGCATCTCAACCAACCTTAACTTTTCCTTGAGATTAGGAAACCACCTGTGATAAAATGAGGAAGAATCCCAAACCAATTCACGAGACTCCCAACTTCCTCTTAAAATTAGGAAACTAATTTGTGAGGTAAGATTCTCACATAAAACTAATTTCCCCTTAAAACTAGGAAACTAATTTGTGAGTTGGATTCTCTCACTTAATTTTAATTTCCTTTTTACAAATTAAATGAAAAATACATGAGCACATTATGCTCACATCTAAGCAAGGGAATTTAGTCACATCACCAATTTTCACTAATGAAAAAATAGAAATAATCATTTTCTAAATTTCTAAATTGTTTTTTAATTTTCTAAAAATTGAATTTAATATATAATTTTTGTAGAACATTAACGAAACTTTAAAATTTAAAAAAAAAATAATTGAAGTCAATGACCTTTAACTAGCGATCGATCGCTATATATCCTGTCGGAGGCAGGTATAATAATTGATGGAATGTTTAATGGGTGCGTAATATGTGATTTCCACCATGCATTAATGTATTCTAGTGTTGGATATTCCTTTTGTTTGTATGCAACAATACACTTAGGCTAGAAGTATGAAATAAAACATGTCTAAAGTTATGGAAATGAAGACTTTGTAGTATATTTCTTTCTTTGTGGATTTAAGGAGACGATATAAATAGTTATGGTGTCGTTTATATATAATTGTTGTGGATTTGAGCATACTATGTCGTGATTTCATAAGCTTGAAAAAGAGATCGATCATCCGTACAATTGGGCCATGTGTTTTAGCTTGTATCCCTTCTTATTAAATAGTATTGCCTGCTTTCACTCCTTGCTTTGGCATATAAATTATGAGATATATGGACCAATGGAAAATTAATATGTATTGGTCYTAAAGTGTTGTGGGCTAGTAAAGCCACAAGGTTGTAGTTGGCTAGTCCATTTGAGCAAAATTTATGCTAGCATAGTTTAGAAACCATGACCGTGGAAAGCTTAGGACAACTGCAATCCTYCTAAAGAGATTTCCTTCAAAATCTATTTTCCTTCAAAATCTATATTTCCTAGATATAGTCCTCTAGGGCTCTCCTTGAAGGATTGGTGTTGAACACTACCATGAATATTTCATTAAGTCGTGCTTCGAGAAGGAACAATGAGAGTATTTTTTTCCTTTTTGGCACCCAACGTTTCGCAATTTGAAAACTAGTGACTAGACTTATTTGTGGTTCTACATTTAGAATGGTTTGAGCCCACAACGTCTAAACTCCACCATCCTCATTGGTGAAGAGATTCATCTTTTTTCTCAGTGCATCACAAACTTATCTCAGATCAACGCTCAACACAAATTACCTCGTTGACGCATTGGTGCTCGGTGCAAATTACCTCGTCGGTGCATCACCGCTCAGTGCAAATTACCTCTTCGATGTAAATTATTTAGTCTATGCGTCGACGCTCGGTTCAAATTACCTTCTTAATGAATCTACACTCAACACAAATTACTTTGTCGGCGCAAATTACCTCATCAACACTCAACACTAATTACCTCGTCGTTGTGTCGGTGTTCGACGCAAACTACCTTGTCGGTGCATCGATGCTCGACACAAACTACCTCGTCGATGCATCGACTACTGAATTTTCTCATATTCGGCCCAAACTTTTGTCCTTTTTGGTTTTCGGCAACGATAACTTTTCTCTAGTTTTGACACCCTCGATCTTTCGTTGTCATCGATGCCTAGATTATTTCTTTGCACCAATGTATGAAGTATGCCTCTTGTCGGTGCTTTGACTATTTTCCTTAGAGTGGTGCCACATCGGTTAGCACCTACCGTACCCCGTACACTCAAGTGCCACACGGGCACATTGTGTTTATGAATTTTAGGAGGCCTTAACTCCTTACCGAGAGCTCGGAGATGAGCGTGAAGTTAGTCATTGGAAAACTATGAAGGAGTATATTTAACCTATAAGCATAGACCCAATATTAGAGTTGTGATTTAGAAAGGTAGTTTAGCGGAAAAATGTGAAAACTTTGTACACCCCCCAACCTAATGAAGATTGGGGGTCAGGTATGTTACACTCCCACATTTCAATGCAGAACCCCACACAACATTGAAAGCATATGCTACAACCAAAGCAATTGGAGTGTGTGAGTTGTTTTTCCCACCTGCCATCTATCCCATGACGTGTCTCGTTCTTACAATCAATTGAATGTTGATTAAACAAGGGGGTGTCCACTATGGTATGGGAGTTAGACCACACACCCTACTTTTTATACATGATTGTGGGATTATTAAAGAAGCCACCTTGGCCCAGTGGTTAGAAATATCATTAAATTCTCGTTTAATGTGGAAGAAAGTGACCTTGTTGAAGCTTGCAAGCATTTTGTGGATCCTTGAGGTGAGAATGTTCAATGCATTGCTCCCTGACTCTAAATTGCCCACCATGGCTCTAATCACCAACATTGAGTCCCCCATAACGATTAGTGCTTTGAGTCCCTCTTCCTTTGCTACATCCAAGCCTTTCCACAACGAATATGTCTCTGCCATATTATTAGATACGTTCTGAAGACCCTAGGTGTAATAAGCAATTTGATTTCCTCTGGGATCGAATAGACTCCCCCCGCATATGTCGTCCCTTAATTAGTTGTAATTTAAACATGTTAATTATTGATTTTTTAGTGGTTCAAAATAAAAAAAATATAAGATGTTAATATTATATAATTTGGTTGCAATAAGGGTATTTAATGGTGCTAATTTTTTTTTTCATTAAAAATCATAATTTTTTCTATCTTAAATTATAATTTTGGCAATTTCATACTAGATTTCAATGACAACAATTTGTAAAAGGTAAAAAATGTATAATGTTTACTCTTCTTTTTTTAATTTCCTTCAATATATCTCATAAAACTTAAATAAAATTGAACAAATCCAAAACTATTTCATAACTTATAATTTCAAAATTAAATGCAACTCTCCTTGCTTCATTCTCTTTATCGATATTGATGTTACTTCTATGGAGTCTAAATTTATGATTTTTTTCCTTGTAAGTAAATCTCTTGGAAACTTATGGGCACTTCCTCCATTCTGAGGATGGTACCCAATGTGAGCAAGCGACTTAGACTTAGTGTGCATAATCCCTTGGGAATCGAACTAAGGACGTGCACAACATTCAAAATTTCTAACAATGTTTTGAGAATAGTGGCACCAACTAATTGAGCTAACCCTTGGGACTACATCTAAAGTTGTGAATAAACATCTATACTAGAAATATAAATTGCTCAAGTTGAACAAAGATAGCCTCCTTATTATTGCTTCTAGTATGATCACTAGTCATTGTAAAGTTAAAAGATGATAAACTAGAGATTTGAGGGTTGAGTTAACTATTGTAACATAAAAGAAGACACACAAATTAGTAATATAACAATATTAATTTTTATATTGGGATGAAGTTTAAAGATAATTATTGAGATGATAGTGAAATCATTACTAATAGGAAGTTGAAATAATAGAAAGACTTTACAATCCTAATCTTGGTGTTCAAGGTTATTTTTCCAAAGTTATGAATTTAAAGAACAAAATGAGCATTGGCAATCTAATGACCAATTTTCATGACCTTTATAGTGAAAATTCTCATTGAATTGACCCTAAAACACTTTAGGATGAATGGATTTGCAAAACTTGTGATACAAACGAAGTTGATGATGAACATTATTTCCTTTTTACCTTGCCATACTCTTAATAATAGAAGACATAACTTTACCCAATTCCAATACCTAATCATTATGACCTCATTCCTTACAAAAACCACAATCACCTTGGTACTTTCATTTCCACCATGCTCAAATATATAAATACCTTCATGAAGAATATTTACTCTATTTCCCTTCATTTGCCCTATAGAGCTTATTTGGACAATTTGAATGGGCCTAGTGGTTAAGATTGTGTGTTTCCTCCTTGGAGCTCATAGGTTCACAATTGTAAGAGGATAAGGTATTTACATCGAGCCATAGATTAAGTAGTGAAATTGTTGTGCAGAGGGGGTCCCTTGTCCCACAAACAAGGGGGTCTCATACATCAATTTGGTCTCTATCAAAGCCGTGACCTTTAAATTTGATTATTATCATCACTGGTCTTAGGGGATGGTAAGCATCATCACCATCGTCATATTAAAATTTCATAATCTAAACATGTTATTTATTGGCCATTTTTCCATCTGCTTAAAATAACAAGAAGGTAAACTGACATTTTTGGCATGAAATCCATAATAATCATTTTTTAATTGATGGAATTGCATATATCTAATGCTAACATTGCATAATCTAGTTGCACTAGGGGTATTCGACAATGTTGAATCTTTTTTTACATTAAGAAAAAAAGTTTCATAAATCGAGAATTATAAATTCGACAAATATTGCCTAACACGACTTTTGTGATGGCAAATTGGAAAAGGTAAAAAACATAGAATGTTTAGTCTACTTTAGCAAACTTTTTTTTATTGGTCAGAATTGGACAATACAAGTTCCTATCCATCTATAACTCTAATCGGTTTTTTTACAATCTAGGTTGATTTAGAATTGGGAAAACCGCAAAGGTCATTGTTCCACCATGCACGACTCTTGGATCATGGTAGAACTCTTATCATGCCTAAAATTTATGTTATATTCTTATCAGATTTGTAGTTGGAAAGAGGGTTAGTTTACTACAAGATTAACATACTCCCTCTACCCTTGTTTCTTCACCAAACTTGAATGTTCTTTCATGGAGTCTAAATTCGTGATCAAACATTTAAATTATAAACATAAATTTCTCAAGCTATGCCAAGATACTATATTTATTATTGCTTATAGTATGAGTAGTAGCCACCATAGCCTTAAAAGAGGTTGGGCTAGTGATTACGAGGCTAGATTTAACTACCGAAACATAAAAAATACAATCAAATTAGTAATACAAACAATATTAAATCTTATATCACTCTGAAGTTCCTATCCATCTATAACTCTAATCGATTTTTTTACAATCCAGGTTGATTTAGAATTGGGAAAACTGCTAAGGTCATTGTTCCACCATGCACGAATCTTGGATCATGGTATAACTCTTATCATGCCTAAAATTTATGTTGTATTCTTATCAAATTTGTAGTTGGAAAGAGGGTTAGTTTACTACAAGATTAACGTACTCCCTCTATCCTAGTTTCTTCACTAAAGTTGAATGTTCTTTCGTGGAGTCTAAATCCGTGATCAAACATTTAAATTATAAACATAAATTGCTAAAGTTATATCAATATACTATCTTTAATATTGATTATAGTATGAATAGTAGCCACCATAGCCTTAAAAGAGGTTGGACTGGCGATTACGAGGCTAGAGTTAACTACCAAAACATATAAAAAAATACAATCAAATTAGTAATATCAACAATATTAAATCTTATGTCATTATGAAGTTTAAACATAAACCTTACAATGACAAGGAAATCATTACCACGAGGAAATTGAAATGATATATATATATATATATATATATAAATCTTACCACGGTTAATTAAAGATTATTTTACCAATATTATGAACTAAAAGAACAAAGTGAGTATTGCAAAAATTAGAGCTAATGTTCATGGCCTTTATAGAGAAATTTGTTACTAGAATAAATTGAGAACACATTGGAATGAGTGACTTTGTAAGCTTTTTGATAGAAAGGAAGTTGAAAATGAGCACCATTTCCTTTGAACTTACCCCACCTTTAATAATATAAAACATAACATTACCCAGTTTCATACTTTAATTTCTCTTCAAGACCTCCCCAATCATAAAAACCACAATCACCTTCGTACTTCCATTTACATCATGTTTAAATATAAAAATTATACATTAAATAATATTTAATCAATTTCTTTTTAATTGTCCAATATACCTTATTGGTCTTATGGGATGTTAACCATCATTAGAATTGTCATTATATTAAAATGGATAGAAGCTTGATAACTAGTTAACGATTTGATTTTTCTTCTATGAGGCATAATTAAGATTTGGTCAGATAAATTTGGCCTAAAACACATTGAAATCGATCAAAATAGATGTTGTTGATGACATCTATTAGAAGTACTAATGTATAACTAACATGAAAACACATAGTCATCAATCATTGACTTGGTCACACACGACCACTAATAACTGCTATCACAAGTACTCGTGTGAATCGAACATGAGCACATGCAATGATAGATAACTAACACGGGCATGCGTAACCACCAATACTTTTTATTGCTATTATGGTGTAGAATTATAATGAGCATAAGTAGCCAATAATAACCACCATCGTAAGTACTGGTGTGCAACTAACATGAGTAGAAGTAGCCACTGGTAATCACTATCACAAGTACTAATGTGTGTAGTGTTGTTGGAGATATTCAGTTATCATAAGGACCTACCTTGACATCATTTACTGATGAGAGCCACCCCTCTATCTCAATAACATGTCATGGAAAATGCATGCTAGCATAGATGGGTTTTGAGTAGGGATCGATCTTGGGAAGGTGCATGACTCCTATTTTGTTCATTCAACTCATGTATATGTGTCAAACCTCACCCTTAACATTGATGTTTTTGACCCATAAATGAATTCTAATAAAACACTAATGGAAGACAAGATATCTAAATAAACAATTTCAAATAGATAAATTTGAATGAAGGAATTCACAAATTTAAATAAAGAAAAGGGATACTCGTTGACCTTATATATTATCAAAAAAATATTAATAAAGAGATGACATTTGTTAATCATGATAATGCAATGAAGAAAATATAATAAAGTAAAAGATGACATTTGTTTGACATGATAATGAAAAGGTTGGTAGGTATTGGGGTAGATTTGATTTTGAAGGAAAACAAAAAACATCATATACATGGGAATTGGTGAAGTCATCAACAATCAAGCAAAAATTCTAATATTGTGGCATGGATTCTCATTTTCAAAGTAAATGGGAATCACAAAATTCACAATGACAAAGATTTAATGATAATAATTTGTCACATGGTCAATCTCACCCTATCACGAGACACTCAACTTGGAAGAATGATGATAAGGAGTCGGCAAACGTTAGAAGGTTTCATTATGATGGAGTTTTACCATGTTTTTCAAAGTTTAAATGTGTTAGCAGATAAAAATGCCAATCTAGTTTACACATTACAAATGGGCTATTGAAGAAAAACAATGGGGGAATATGTCCATATGCCATATCCCATGAATTTATTGCAAAGCATAGGATATCTAATGGTGTTGAGCCATAAGTGGCATCATTGGTTTTTCAAGAGCACTAGCATTAAACACAAGCCCACGAGATTGTGATTCATACTCGTTGCACTTTCAATCCAATTGCATAATGATGGGAACGTGGAATCAATATGGGTTCAAGGTGAAGTAGAGAAGATTTATTACATATCTAGAGTTTGAAAATTGCATGTCATTTCAAAGCTACAAAGATTGGCTTTGAGAATCATGCTTTAAGGTTTGTATATCTATTTGCAATTAGGAGTTGTTATATGCCACTGAAGATATATTAGGCTTGTTTATTGGCTTTAGAGAGAAAAGAAGTTTTTGTGGCTACAACACACAACAACTATGATTTGTGGAAGGACTCGAGTTGTATTATGACTCTATAGTGCAAATTCATCCTTAGACCTTGAAATCGAGAAATCTAGCAAAGGCAAAGGATGGGCTCACTTGGATAGTTGTAAGAAAGAAGGGTAATTTCAAATCCAAATATATATCCCGCGTCCCTTATGCAAGTCTAGCAATGTGAGAAATAAATAATCAACATGAGCACCCCGACAAGTGTGCATGTTGTGAAATGACAAAACTCCAAAGAGTTGTGAGAAGATGTGAAAGGCATTGAATTGAGCAACAATAGTGCTTAGTAGTGCCTGAGAGGAGATGAGAAGCAAGGGCCAAAGACTAAGAGCATAATCATGCAAGAGATATACAAATGCTTTAGAGACAAAGTATCGATGATAATGCTCAAATCAAGATGTTGAAAGGAAAGCAGATAATGGTAGAATTAGGAGAAGAGAGTAACAAAGAAAACTTGTTGGAAATAAATGAGAAGATAAGAATATTACAAGATAGAGTTGTGCAGTAGGAGCTAGAACAAAGACCAGGACTCAAAGAACTTAAGAAGCTAGCATCTCTGAGTAACATTAGTTGGATCTATTGATTTGGATTGGATGGAAGCTAACAAGGATACAATCCAACAATGTTCAATTCAAGCATACCAGGTAGCCTCAACATTCCTCTCCTCAAAGGCTGGAAATAAAAAAATTGCCTCTAGAAAAACGTGACAACAAAATCATACAAAACCCTTTAAACATTTTTAAAAATAATTTTGTTGTTAGGCAAGTTTGTTAAAAAATACATTAGTCATCAAGTAAGCCCTAATTAGAGAACAACAAGAAAATGGCAATCAATACGAACAACAAGAAAATGGCAATCAATACGAACAACAAGAAAATGACAATCAATACGAACAACAGTTCAACCTTAACACCTTAAGTTATTCTCTTAAAAAATAAAACTACTACTAATAAAATATATATATATATATATATATATATATATATATATATATATATATATGTGTGTGTGTGTGTGTGTGTGTGTGTGTGTTACATTTATTAAAACATGAAAAGATCAAGAGAGTGGGATTAGAGCTCTGCAACCTTGGGACTGACAAAACCTAGGGTTCTTTGTGATCGCATTCATGGCCTCGGAAGTGGGCCCCCTCCCAACCCCCCCAGTCACAGGATCTTGAAGCATTTCAAACGCTCATTACCTCATACAAGAAGGCAACAAAGGATGTGCAACCCTCCCGATTTGTAAAAAAGTTAGAAGAAATACCAAAGGTGGCAGTTCATTCCTCCTCAGCCAGGCCTTTTGCATTGCAGCTGGCTGAAAATGGCTTGATAGGTCAGCTCACTGGACTCTAGCCCTCCCCCAAAGCAATGGCGTCTTGGCTAGATCTAAACTGGAGGAAAATCATCAAAGGACAGCGCTCAACAGCCTTCTGTGGGAAGGGATTTTACGTCTTCCTCTTTGAGAATAAGGCAGATCGAGATCTGATTTTTCGAAGCGGACCGTATTCAATGGGCACCAGAGGAATGTACCTAAATAAGTGGACTCCAGATTTTAGTCCTAAGAACGACATCCCCTCAGTTATTCCAGTATGGGTTCGGCTCCCATTCCTACCCCTATACTGTTGAAATGACTAAACTATCAAAAACATAGGAAATGCCCTGGGCAGGTTCATCGATCGAGTTGAACCACGAGAGGGATTGCAATCTTGTGCAAGGCTATGCGTAGAAGTAGATCTAGAAAAAGGATTGTCGGAAGCGATACAGCTAATTCTAGATGGATGGACCTACACTCAGACGGTGGATTATGAACAACTCCCTTTCAAATGTAAATATTGTCATGAGTATGGTCATTTTGCAAAAAACTGTCCCAAATTGACTCAGGAAAATCCAGACAACAAAGCATCAAAACAATAGCAACAAGCAAAATGGAAAAAAACAGCGAACAAAACAGGGAATCTGCAACCGGATCGAAAAAGCAACAATGTACCCCCATCTCCAAGAAAAGGGAAGGACACAATCCAGATAGAGGATGAAGCAGAAAGCAACAAGAATAAATACAAAATCTTGGAAAGCCAGGACCCAGATCAAACGAAGACAAAGGAAAATATGGAGGGAAACCCTAAGGAACCAGACGCGCGCAAAGAAAACCAGGTAGAATATCAATATCCATAGCTATCAGATGCTCATCCAGAGCAGGAAGATGAAAGTCAAGAGGAATCTAGAGAAGGAATGGAAATTGAAATCCCCAAAACGGCCCCAACTATTGAAGCTGGTAGGAAAACAAACAAGGCCAAAAGAGAGAAAGAAACCACACAAGATAAGGATCTAGGTACTCAACCCATGTTGGAAGAAATCCTCTGAAAATAAGAGAAAAATTGGAAAGCTCATCCAACAAAGGGACATACACACCCCTCAAAGGGAGGGTCCAAGCACAACAGTAAGTAATGAAGGTTGTCTCCTGGAATTGTAGAGGATTGGGCCAAGCGGAAAAGAAAGAAGAACTGTGTAAGCTGATCATAACTGAAAAACCCCAAATTCTCTTAATTCAGGAGACGAAACTCAAGGACGATGAAGTCCTCAGAGAAATCAAACAACTCTGGAACCCCAGTGAAGGTGTGGAAATAAGTGCGAGAGGAGCCTCGTGAGGAAGCTGCACAGCCTGGAGCACCCAAATATTTAAGGAGGAACAAAGAGAGGTTACTAACCACTGGACAATGGTCAAGCTAAAGCATCTACAATCAAGTATTACCTTTTTTGTTTGCAATGTTTACATGCCAAATAATATAAGGGAAAAAAAAGATTGTAGGGAAACTATGTCGAAACTGAAAGATATAGACACCCAAGAAAATTGTATTATAGTTGGAGACTTCAATACAACACTAAATCAAGGAGAGAAAAAAGGGGGTTCCATCGTAAGAGACCAGTTTCGAGAAAACATGGAAGACCTGATCACCGACCTTGACCTTTTCATTGTAAAACCCTCAAAAGGGAAATATACTTGGAGCAACAAAAGGACTGGGGTGGGTCACATAGCTGCTAGACTGGACCATTTCCTAATCCACAACCCCCTCCTCCTCCTTCCTTTGGACATAAGCTCTAAAATAATTCCTTGGGGGATTTCAGATCATCGACCTATAGCCCTCACCTTAAATAAGGCAATAAATTATGGTCCCATCCCTTTTAGATTAAATCCTCTCTGGATGGATTCCCCAGACTTCCTCCCCCTCATCTCCTCAACCTGGTCCACCTGGATTAATGGAACCCCAGTGTATAACTGGGAACAAAAACTCAAAAAAACAAAACAAGCTCTCAAAGCCTGGGAAAAGGAAGCTTTCTCAGCATAAAGGATGAGGTGCAACATCATAAACAAAAGTTAGAAGAGATTCATATGGAGATGGAAGGAAAGGAAGTGACTCAGGAACACCTAGATCAAGAGCAAAATCACTTCCAAAAGTATCTAAAGGCGCTACACAACGAAGAAAGAGAATGGAGGATGAAATCCAGAGCCTTATGGCTCAAGGCAGGGGACAAAAACACTACCTTCTTCCATAAACAAGCTAAAGCTAGAAAACATAGAAATTCTATAGATGAAATTAAAACAGTTGATGGGGAAATAATAAACTCTTTCGAAGAGATAAAAACTGAGGCAACCTCCCATTTCAAGACACTCCACACCCAAGATAGTGAAGACAACGAAGTGCAAAGGATAAATTTTATGGAACATATCCCTCGAATTATTACAGATCAGGACAACTAGGACCTGATAAAGAAAATTACATAAGAAGAAGTCAGAGAAGTAGTCTTCCACTTTGACCCGGACAAAGCATCCGAGCCGGATGGCTTCACTTTCCATTTCTATCGCCAGTGCTAGGAAATTGTCAAAAAAGACCTGCTCTGAATGATTAATTATGCCCTGGCAAATTACAAAATTGGGGGAGCCACAAAATCCTCCTTCCTGGCGCTGATCCCCAAGGATAAAAATGCAAATACCTTTGATCGTTTTCGTCCCATATCCCTTTGTAACGCTTCCTACAAACTCCTTGCAAAAATTAAAGCTTCCAGGCTAAAGCCTCTTTTTCCCATAATCATTCTCCCCAATCAAGGGGGTTTTGTGTCTAATAGGCAAATTTGGGACAATATAATCCTGGTTCAGGAAGCGATTCATACTAGTGTGACAAACAAAGAGAAGGGAATGATAATTAAGATTGACATGGCAAATGCCTTTGACAGAGTAAATCATGAATTTCTTTATGAAGTCCTAAGCAAATTCGGCTTCCAAAACCGCTTCATTTCCTAGATCACTGCTTGCATCTCTAACCCCTGGATTGCCCCCTTGATTAATGGTCGCCCAACCCCCTTCTTTCAAGCCACAAGAGGACTAAGACAAGGCTGCCCTCTGTCCCCTCTGCTTTATGTCATCATGGTAGAAACTCTAAATAGAAGGTTAGAACAAGAAAGGATCTCCAAAAATATCCTAGGGCTTAAAATCACGAGGGGAGTCAAAAGAATCAACAATTCTCAATTTGTTGACGATACACTCCTTCTTGGGGGAGACTCTTAGGTGATGGCACAGAGATTTAAAAACGTCCTGGATCAATATGAGTTAGCCTAAGGAGGCCTCATCAGTAAGCACAAAAGTCAGATCTTCGCTTGGAATGTACAAGCTGGAACCATGGAAAGAATAACACAAATTCTCTAATTCCTTTTTACAACGGAGTGGAAATACTTCAAGTATTTAGGGACACTAATAAGCTTAAAGGCCCTACCTGGGGAAGCATGGCGAAGCATCATCCAAAAGTTAAAGGAACAATTTGAAATATGGGGAGCCACATGGTTGAATCCAGCAGGAAGGGTGGTCTTAATAAAATCAGTCCTCTCTTCCCTCCCAATATTCCAATTCTCTGCCCTCCATGCTCCGCCTGGAATAAAAAGAGAGTTGGCCAAAATTACTAGGAAATTCCTTTGGTGGGGAGGAAAAGATAATGAGAAAAAGTTCCACATGGTAAAATGGGAAATCACCTGCGCTCCCAAAGAAAATGGGGGGCTAGGAATAAGAGACCCAGAAAAGCTCAACCTAGCACTAGGAGCAAAGGTAATTTGGAGGATAATTACAGGGGGCAAAGAGTGGTGGAAGAGAGTGCTCTGCATCAAATATATGAGTATAAACAGAAAAAGGTGTGTGGATGGAATAGACCCGGGGAAAACGGGGTTGCCTATCTGGAAGCTCGTCAGGGCGTTAATACCTCTAAGCCAAACTCGATTGAATTGGGATCCAGTCAATGGGAAAAAAATTAAGATATGGGAGGACAACTATTCAGAAAGTGGAATCCTTTAAAAAATGCCGTCCTTTGCCCAGCTTAAACATTGGCTAGCCGTGGAAGGAAAGGAAACATTATATGACATTTCAAATTGGGATTCAATTGGTAACTGGGAAAAATAGAATCTGGGGGAAGTCCCTCCCCAAATGACAAAATATGCCAAACAACTTCTTCAAAGAATCTCTTGCTCTGCTCCTGTCCACCTAACCAAGGCAGATGAAAGAAGCTGGGGGAAAGAGGGTTATACAGTAAAATCATGGTACAAGCAACTTCTTGAAGACAACGACATCCCCCCCAAGTCAAACATCTTGAAAGAAATTTGGAACCCAAACAGTCCACCAAAAATTAACATCTTTTGCTAGCAGTTGGCCCACAATAAAATCCTAACATGGCATAATCTAACTAAACAAGGCTTCTCGAGTCCGTTCAGGTGTGCACTATGCAACAATAGCCTTGAAAACTCTGAACATCTCTTCCTGAATTGTAACTTTACAAGGCAGGTGATGAATTGCATGTATAAGGAATTAGCCCCCAATGTGGCCAAACCCACAAATACTAGAAGCCTGTTAGGCAAATGGGCAAAGCAGTATAAAGGGTCGCTCAAAGGAAAACATAAGTTCCATATAGTGTGGAAGGCCTCAATCAAATTTGTGTGCTAGTAGATTTGGCTAACAAGGAACAAAAAAATCTTCAAAGAAAAGACCATCACCCCCCAAGTAGTAGCGACGAGTGCAATCAACCAGATCAATGAATATATATCAAGTAAAAAGTCGGATATCAAGGAAGGAGCAAAAATGAGAAAAGAGGAAGAAGCTTGGATCAACAAGTTCAACATTCGAGATAATAGTGGAGAATGCAAAACAAACCAGGCCCCATGCTGGCAGCTTGAGTACACATACCAAGAGTTTATTAACTGGTTAAATTCCCACAAAAAACATGTCCTAAGTTTTGATGGTGCTTCTAAAGGGAACCCAGGGGAGGGAGGAGCGGGAGGTGCCATTCACAATCCTAGAGGCTAGTTGATGGACACATGCTCTTGGAATCTTGGCATTGTTTCAAACAATGTTGCGGAGGCCTACACACTTCTCAAAGGCATCCAAATTGCAAAAGAGTGCCACATCAACCAGCTAATAGTCATAGGAGACTCTAAAACAATCATCAGACACTTTGTCAAGAATACCGCTCCAAAAAACTCTGTTCTCCAAAGGATCATAGCATGGATAAAAAACGCTATCAAAGATATGAATATAGTTTTCCTTCACATCCGTCGACACAACAATGGAATCACTGATGAACGGGCCAATAATGCAATTGGAAAAGGTAAAGGTAATTTGGTCATCAATGGGATAAACACTTAGCAAGTTCCCCCATAAAAAATGTTCCAGCTCATCAAAAAAGAGAACATGTCCAGCAGGCACGACAATAGTGCATTCCAGAACAACAGCCAATATGGAACGCTCTCCGTAATTTACGGGAATGCAAAGTACGATGGAAAATCGGGTTTGAGAAAGGAAGGTACTAGGACTAAGATGGATATGATACACACACGAAACAACAGGACTATCCGGTGTGGGAGCCTGCTAGAAAACACATCAGAGCAGCGTCATTCCATTCTTCCCCCCATTCTCTCATCATTGCCACTCGTGCAAATGAAAGTAAACACGTTTGAGTTGAGGATTCATGGCATGTGCATTAAAACCAGGCATCAACTCAAAATCTAGAGTAGTCGCAATCCAAGATCATGGAAGGACGTCGCATGGGAAACGCAGGTTAATCCGAACCTGATCCCTTTATAAATTTCATAAGGAAGATAAGTTTTGCACCAAATGAAACAAGATACAAGAGCAGATCGACCCACCTAAGTCAGGGTAGACTACAATGATTCAGGAGGGAAAATCAAGACAAAGAAAGGGCCTCACCACAAAACAGTAGTCATCTGAGATATCTCTGACGAATTACCCAGAAGAATAGGGAAACGAAAAGAAATCTGAATCAGTCGGCCACGGTTTATCAACCAGGTCAGGTAAGGTACAGCGCTGACGCAGGAAGAATGGAACGTGATGAGGAAATGGTGGATGAAAACTTTCACACCACCCAACAATTAGCAATGCGCCTTGGCTCCCACAACACCACTCTCAATTTCACTCTGGAAACACTTTCAAGCCACCGCGCAATGATCAATCAACTATAGGATGAAGTGGAGTATTTAAGGAGCCAAGGAGAAAGGCTTGAGAAAGACGAGGAACACATAGCATAGGATGTTGAAGGACAAAGCATCAGCATAGCAGGTGAAGCTGGAGGGACCAGAGCAGCTCCGACGCTTCCTGACTTGAACGTGGCAATGGAGCCGCCCGCAGAAGAAATCCCACAATCCCCCACAGAGGGACAGAAGAAGTAAGCACAGATTTTATAATTTTTTTGTAAAAGTGGTAATGCCTCTCGAAGACTGCAAGAAGAAGATAAGTTAGTAACTAAATAAGCAGTTTCTTAGCATAGAAAGATCTTGTAATTTGGGCACTGGGTCTGAATCCCACCCCCCCTTTTTTGTACATTAGCGACCTCGATCACAACCTATAAATACAAATTTTGCCTTCTGTTTCTGTTAGAAAAAAAAAACATGAAAAGATAAGATTATGAGAGATACACATGTCTCATCATGGAAACATTAGAATAATAAATTACAAAATCTTATCTCGAATAACCAATTAAAAATTTCAAGACTAATGTTAGTGGGGAAGAAATTGAAATAACCCACGTGAATTTGTAAGAGGGAAGAAATGAAAAAAACCTAAGGCCACAAAATAGGTTTAAGGAGTTGAGACATTATAACTAGGTTGCAAGAATCTTTAAAGCGGGGTATATAATAAATTTTGTTATAAGTTATGTTAGATCTTATAAAATGAAAATTAATCCCAAAACCTCCTCGAAACTCAAGAAAGATTGGATGACATAAGTAATCACATTGTATAGTAAGAACAAATTCGAAGAGAGCGATAGAGCGATAGGGTTCGTGGAGAGCGTCTAGGGTCCGTTTTTGCAGCCAGAACCGGCCATGGCCGCCCCAGGGGGTGGGGATTCGGCCCCTCCCCCTCCTAGTTCAGAAGAGGACGCGTTCAGGATGCTGATATCCAGCGGAGGCAAGCGCAGGGGCCCTTCTTCGGTTCCAAAATTCATAAAAAAGCTAGATGAAATTCCAGAAATCGCCCTCCCAGAGATGAAAGCGATTAAGAGAGAGGGATGGTAGGCCAGTTTATGGGACTGTGGCCCTCAGCAAAAACCACCGAAGCTTGGGTCCAAAGGAACTGGAAACCTCTACTCAAGAAAGGATTTATCTGCTACCCTTTGAGCAGTGGCTTTTTTCTCTTCGAGTTTATAAACAAGGAAGACAAGGACCTCATTTTCAGAAATGGACCATACTTTATGGGAACCCAGGGGCTGTATATGAACCGCTGGACCCCGGACTTCGATCCCATGGTGGAACTGCCAAAGGAGGTACCTGTTTGGGTCAGGCTCCCCAACTTGCCGTTCATTGCTGGAACTATGAAGCTCTGCAAAAGATAGGGAATGAAATAGGGAAATTCATTGATACGGCAGACAATAAATCCATCTACAACTGCACTAGGATATGTGTTGAAGTGGATCTTGAGGCAGGGCTCCCGRAGGYGGTGAAKCTTACTGTGGGCAACTGGTCTCACKACCAGAAACTTGATTATGAACACCTTCCCTTCAAGTGCAGATCCTGTCAAGAGCATGGACACTTCCGGAGGAATTGMCCAAAGAACCAAAGCCCAGAAAAGGAAGATGCTGAGGGYTGGCAAAAGGTCAAGAAAAGCAAACCAGGTCCTAAATCCAAAGATCCAAGGCCAGAGCAGGCGAGCCAACCATCATCTTCAAAGACAAACCCTCAGAWGGCACCTCCRAAAGAATGGRCTAACAAGCCAAAGGAAACYKGGAAAGAGCCAATAGTTATARCCACTCAGTCCCYGCCAGCCCCAKAAAATCCGATACCGGTCAATGAAACCCCTCTAGYAGATGAACCCATGAAGTCGGATGAGGAGCACATCCCTTTAGATTYYRAAACSGGCGCARATACARATGAGGGGGCCACGRAGACCAGCAGTTCTRTTGGAACCCCAAAGAAGGCCCCTAGAGGAAGGAAACCAGAGAGAAAAAAAAGGGAGGAGAAATCTTACAGGGACGTAACTGYAGGAKTTCAGCATACCATCCCGGCTATGATAGAAACYAGATCCWCAAAAAAMGGCAAGGCTTCRAAAGGAGCCACCCCCCCCCTCCRGTTCTTAATGCTTYTCGTCTCCTGGAACTGCAGAGGGTTGGGAAGCAAACTAAAAGAAGAAGCTGTCAAAGATCTAGTCAGAATGACTTCCCCGGATGTACTTCTGATCCAGGAGACGAAGATGGAGGAGCCTGAGACCTTCCAGGCTAGTAAAAATTTATGGAAAAAAGGAGCAGGCAGAGCCACTAGCGCCAGGGGAGCTTCAGGAGGTCTAGCCACCTTATAGAACACCTCAATGTTAGACCTGATTGAAGAACATAGCACCATCCATTGGCTGTTCACGAAGTTGTTGCACCGCGAATCGGGACATCAGGTTAGCCTCTTTAATATTTATGCTCCAGTTCTTTTATCGGAAAAAAAAAGATTGTTGGGAATCTCTGAATACTTTCCTTTCTTCTAACCATCATGAGAATCTTATTTTGGCCGGAGATCTGAATGTCACCCTAGCCCTCTCTGAAAAAAAAGGAGGAACACCCGGAAGAGACCCTGCATGGGAGTGGGTTGAAGACATTATGCTGGATTGGGATCTGGAAGACATCAAACCCAGTAAAGGAAATTTCACCTGGAACAACAAAAGAGTGGGACCGGGGCACATTGCAGCCCGCTTAGACCGATTCCTGGTTCACTCTTCCTTTTTAACCCTTGGACTTTTCGCCTCGTCTGAAATCCTGCAAGCTTGCACCTCGGATCATAAGCCCATCTCCCTTTCCCTGACCCCTGGGGAAAATCTGGGCCCGATCCCCTTCTGCTTCAGCTCGCTATGGGTCTCCTCGGAAGGCTTCCTCGAGCTGGTTTCAGATTCCTGGAAGAAGAGTGTGTCGGGATCACCTTTCTTCATTTGGGAAGAGAAACTGAGAAGGCTCAAAGTGGATCTCAAAAACTGGGTGAAGAACCTGCCCTCCCCTGTGCAGGAAAGGAAAAAATCCCAAAGGGCCCTAGAGAATCACCAACATCATATGAAGTCTGCCCCGGTAACCCCAACGTTGTTGAACGACGAGTTGGAGCTGCAAAAGAAGCTTCACAAAGCCCTTAGAAGAGAGGAAGAGTGCTGGCGAATAAAGTCGAGAAGTCTCTGGCTCCAAGCAGGAGACAAAAATACTTCCTTCTTCCACAAGCAGGCAGAATACCGAAAAAATCATAACTCAATCAGAGAGATCCAATTTCAGGGACAAACCTACAAAAAGCTTGAGGAGATCAAACTTGCAGCCCATTCCTTCTATAAAAATCTGTTTACTGAAGAGTTGGAGCCCCCTACTAGACCAGAGCTCTATCCTCTCACGGTGGTCCCCAAGCTGATAAATGAAGATGACAACCGTTGGCTGATATCCCCTATCACGACTGAGGAGATCAACAAATCTCTCCAAGCTATGAACCCAGATAAAGCCCCTGGGCCTGATGGATTCACAGCCAGGTTCTATATAGCCTGCTGGGATATCATCCAAAAAGATCTAGTCAGAATGGTCAGGAAATCTCAGAACTGTAGCAAAATTGGAGGGAGCACCAACTCCTCCTTTCTAGCTTTAATCCCCAAAGAGAAAGGTGCCCAAAGCTTTTCAAGATTCCGCCCTATTTCGCTTTGCAATTCGGGGTACAAAATCATCACCAAAGTAATAACAAACAAAATAAAAAATGTCCTCCCCAGGATCATCCCGGAGAACCAGGGGTCTTCATCCAGGGGAGACAAATCTATGACAACATTATCCTTGTGCAAGAGGCTATCCACTCAAGCTGTCAAAGGAAGGAGAAAGGAATGTTAGTCAAGCTGGATCTGGCGAATGCCTTTGACAGAGTCCGGCTGAATTTCCTTTTTGCTGTGATGCTCAAGATGGGATTTCACCCACATTTGGTTCGCTGGATTAGGGCCTATATAGCGGGGCCGTGGATCGCCCCACTGGTCAATGGCAGACCGACTGAGTTTTTCCAAGCCTCAAGGGGACTTAGACAGGGCTGCCCCCTGTCCCCCCTGCTTTATGCCATTCAAGCGTCTGTGCTAAGCTTTCAGCTGAATAAGAGCATGCAACAACGCTCCTTAATTGGCCTCTCAATTTCTCCTAGAGTTGAGAGAATTAATCATGCTCAATTTGCCGATGATACGCTCCTTCTGGGCCAAGC
>ML791008.1:400467-411144 GCA_009831015.1 Picea engelmannii | reverse complement strand
TGTTGATTGTACTTCTATGAAGTTTAAAGTTATCATTTTTCTCCCTTGTAAATAAATCTTCGGGAAACGTTTAGGCACTTCTCCCCATTTCGAGGATGGTACCCAATGTAAAGTGGGCGACATAGACTTAGTGTGCTTAGCACAATGAGAATTGAACTGAGAACCTACACAATACACCATAGCATTGACAACATCCTAACAATAGTGGCACCAATCGATTGAGAGAACCCTTGGGGCTACATCTAAAGTAATGATTAAACATTTAGGCTACAAAAATAAATTGTTCAAGTCGAATAAAGATAGTCTCCTTATTATTGGTTCTAGTATGAGGACTAGTCACCACAAACGTAAAAGATGCTGGACTAGAGATGTGAGGCTTGTGCTAACTATTATAATATATAAGAAGATGATCAAATTTGTAATATCGATAATATTAAATTTTTCATCGGGATAAAGTTTAAAGATAAGTATAATGAAATCATTACTACTTGGAAGTTGAAATACTACAAAGATTTTATGAATCATAATATGAGTGTTAAAGATTATTTTTCCAATATTACCAGCTTAAAGAACAAAACAAGTATTCTCAAACTTACGACCTTTATAATGAAAGTGGTGGTTGGACTAATTACAAAAACTTATGACCTTTATAATGAAAGTGGTGGCTGGACTAATTACAAAACACACTTGGATAAACAAAGTTGCAAAATTTGTAATACAAAAAAGGTTGAGGATGTATATCATTTCCTTTTCACTTACCATACTCTTAATAACAAAAGAAACTACTTTACTTTGTTCAATATTTAAAGTTTAAAGATAAGTCTAATGAAATCACTACTACTTGGAAGTTGAAATACTACAAAGATTTTATGAATCATAATATGAGTGTTAAATATTATTTTTCCAATATTACGAGCTTAAAGAACAAAACGAGTATTCTCAAACTTACAACCTTTATAATAAAAGTGGTGGTTGGACTAATTACAAAACACACTTGGATAAACAAAGTTGCAAAATTTGTAATACAAAAAAGGTTGAGGATGGATATCATTTTCTTTTCACTTACCATACTCTTAACAAGGCTATTAGGTAGCATATACACGCCGAATATAATAATGAAAGTATTGTTTAAGGAGATAGGGAGAGAAGGAGCAGGCATGAAATAGATGACAGAAATATTTATTACAATAACATTGGGGGAAGTGAAGGCAGCAATAAGACTTCAAAAGTTTTGGCCAATGAGATATTAGATAAATGAAATTTAAAATTTAAAATTAATTATTATTTTTTAAAACTTTAGATAAAGGGATGTATATTTTATGGTCAACCATGAACTAATAGAAAGTCAAACCTAACTCGACACTATATACCATGCCTATCAGCAGGTATAATAATAGAAGAAACTATTTTACTTAGTTTCAATATTTAAAGTTTAAAGATAAGTCTAATGAAATCATTACTACTTGGAAGTTGAAATACTACAAATATTTTATGAATCATAATATGAGTGTTAAAGATTATTTTTCCAATATTACCAGCGTAAAAAAACAAAAAACAAAACAAGTATTCTCAAACTTACAACCTTTATAATAAAAGTGGTGGTTGGACTAATTACAAAACACACTTGGATAAACAAAGTTGCAAAATTTGTAGTACAAAAAAGGTTGAGGATGGATATCATTTCCTTTTCACTTACCATACTCTTAATAATAGAAGAAACTATTTTACTTAGTTTCAATATTTAATCACTTTTTAGGATCTCATTGCTTACAATAACCATAATCATCCTGATACTTTAATTTCCACTAGAAATGCTTTGTAAAGTTTGAGTGGATCTAATGGTTGAGAATAAGTAGACTAAGTTACACTGAAATACTTATGTATTATGTAAAAGGGGTTCCTTGTCCCACAAATAAGGGGGTCACAAAAATTAAATTGATCTCTGGTTAGGTTGCGACCTTAAAAATATATTATTCTTATTATTCTTAGTTTTAGGGGATGGTAAGCATCTCTGTGGGAACTTTCAAGTTGGCTACGATCACTGGCCTCTTTTCGGGGTATAGATCACAACCATACTCTCGGGACCATCCATGTTTATGGTTTTTGTATGATAATATCTCACCGATGTAAATTAAATTAAATTATAAATATAATAGTGAAATTTTTTGCGCTGGAAAAAAAACATCATCTTCGTCATCATCATATTAAAATGTTGTATTGACTCTTTTTTGACAACTCAAAATAACTAGAAGAGAAACCTACATTCTTGACTTCAAAGCTAGCTAAAATAATTTTGAACTGATGAAATTGCAAAGTTAGTTAGAAATCGGGTTGCAAAAGGATATTAGAGAATGTTTAATTTATTTTTAGATTAAATACAATAATTTTATTAATCCAAAATTGAAAATTTCTAATATAAATAACCACTCACACAAATAATAATGTACCAACAAATTATCCCAACAATCCCAACAAATTATCGATTCTCAAAATCTTAAAAAGTAAAATAAATAAATAAATAAATAAATAAATATATAACTGAAAAGACTTAAACTTTGAAGGTTGACATAACTGTATCACTGAATAGACTTGAACTTGAATGTTGCCATAAATGTATGAGTGAAGAAACTTGAACTTGAATGTTGCCGTCAACCCACACTACTAGCCGTTGTTGACATACTAAAAGTGAATCAGAAATTATAGAGAGGGAAAAGCTTACCTTCTTTCGCACCAACGCAGACTTCTCCGCCTACATATGTGGTCTAAAATCATGGCGTACGCCGGCAATTGATGGTGTCCACATGGAGAACAACAGGTGGACATTACTAGTTTGGATAGGAAAGGGCCACTGCCCGTATTGAGATTGCACAGTTTTAACTTATCTGTCCACGTGGAAAAACACGTCAGATACAGTTGAAAGATGGATTTATGACCAGCGGCTACGCGCTAGCTGGAACTGGTCATTGCTGTTAGCTGGAACTGGTCATGGGCAGGACACCCATAAATCGTGATAATTGGTCGTGTCATGGGACCGATAGGAAGATTAGATAAATAGACAGTCATTCAGTACTGCACTTATATTTACTATAGAATGCCTCTGCCGACTAGACCCAAGCAGTGCAGGGCTGTGAACAGTGAGGATTTGTGACGTGGATAAACCCTGACCACTAGATTGACTCTGCTGGAAGGGAGAAGACAGAAGGAATAAGAAGAAGAGGATGTGAAATGTGTATTATTAGTTTGTTTTGACTGGATGTGAAATGTGTATTGGTTTGTTTTGACTGCCCTTGCCTGCAAAGTTCTTGCCGTTGAGCATCATTGGTTAACTTAACTTACAGTTTGGTTTGGGGTTTAGACTGTGAAATGGGGGTGGTAAGATGTTGCGGTGGGCTCTTCTGATTGGACGTGTTTTAACCCTGCGCCCTAAGAATCCGCGGAGACAGTACATCTGCATAAGGGCAAATCATTTGAGCCAAAATGTCTCAGCCTCTGTCTGCATTGGGTTAGCGATGGGGGAGGGGTTAGCAGTAGCACTAACAGCCAGCCATATCTAGTGGACACCATCATAAGTTGCAGAGCCCCGGTCTTAAATCTTGAAGGGATTTGCTTGCTTGCTGCCGAATTTGGAGGCAAATAAATAAAGATATGGGGTTGATTTCAGGGATGGTGATCGGGATGCTGCTGGGAATCGCATTCATGGCAGCCATGAAGAAAGCAATGATGTACCGCAGCATCAAGCGTATTGCTAAGGTATGCCCCCCCCTCCCTACTCTCTTCTCCAAAATCCCTACTACCCACTTGCTGTTTTGTGACCTTCAGTTTTAAATTGAACCGGTCTATGATTTTAATAATTGTAATTGACACTACCATCATGAGTCATTTTAATCCGCAGCCAACCGAGTTCCTGAATTCACATATTTTACGCATTGTAAACAAATGGGTTATGTATCCACAGAAAAATGAGAATTGGGTTTTCTGTTTATTTGGCCTCAAGCAGTAAACGGAAGGCCAAAGCAGAGCTGTGGAATTTGTGCAGATATGATGCTATTGAATTCCCTAATTCTATGTGGATTTTCTCAGAAAATAGTTGAGGCATCGATCACGATGTTTACATAGCATCGGCCACTGTTTTTAATTTTTTGACAAAGATGCTTCCGGGCGTCCTTGTGTGGCAAGCGAGCCCCTCCGCAATCTGGTAGAATTGACAATGGACTGTCACTGGCTTATGACCCACAACACTCCCGAAAGATCCCTTCGGCTAAGAAACCATCGGTGGGGGGATCCTGGCCTCAACTGCATGAAGCGGCCTGCTTGCACAGCGAGACAGTCCACCGAGGGGCAAAACATGTCGCACCGCCTCCGCTATACCATTGAATCAAGACCCCGTTGACATTGGGCACAGTTTTGACTTGACAGACATGCATACAAATGCAAATGTGGTCAAATTCAGTTGGAATTGAGATGCTCGAGAATTTAAATAGTATATGACATCCATGTGAACAGAAACCTTACCATGAAACCTGATTCTCATGCCCTTCCCGTTCCTAACCTCCTGTGCATTCCCATCTCGACATTGCATTTGTGCATTACTAATCAGTACTATATGCATAATATAACAGTGGTAGGGCAGGGTCACGTTTCAAGTTTCCGGTACTATTAATATTGACTCTGCAACATATTACAAACATCTGAATTCTCCTTCATGATTCCCACTTGACACTGCATTAGTGTATTGCTAATCAATTTTATATTCATAATATACCAGGGGCAGGGCAGTGCCCCGGTTTCTTATTCTGTTCCCGTCTCTGGTACTATTTATCGACAATAATACGGATTCTGCAACAGCTTACAGTTATATGAATTCCCTTGTTCCCATACTCAGGTAATCGGGTAAGAAACATCCAAGATGCAAGCACTAGGAAATGTTTCTGGGGTGCTTCTGATCCAAAATAAAGTCAATTTATTTTTGGCCTGTTGCCTGAGACTCACCTCATCCACAACTTATAAAAATTCAGACTATAGAAAAAAGGGAAAAAATAAGGAAAAATAACATAAATTTAGGAGAAATTTTCCATCTTTTTCCCCTAATATTTTTAAGTATTTAAAAACTATATATCAATAAGATACTATATGCCGTTTACCATTTCCTAAAAGTCTGAAAGTAGCATTTTCAAGACATCTTCTCACTCTGAACTTTGCCCATTTCAGATAACACATTGGTTTCTTTGTTTCAGGTTCCCATTTCAGATAACACATTGGTTTTTCTGTTTCAGGTTTCTTAGCTTGAAAGGGATTAATTTCTTTTAAACATTTTGTAGTATGATATGTATTCAAACACACAACCATCTTTTTTTTTTGAGAAATCATCATATATGACTTCATGGAATAAAGAGTTACATCAGTTTAAGAACAGATTTACAAGGAAGTTGTCTTCCTGAAAAAACCAGAAACACTAAGATTTGAGCCCATGCCTTGATAGGTAAGGACCCATCTATAGATATGTGAGAAACCCAATCGATATTGACAAGAAAACCCAGTGACCGTGAGAAGAAATACAACAGTCATGAGAAGGAAATCCAATAATGTTGCAAGGATACCAAAACTTTTATAAGGAGTCAAACAGCTTCTTTACTTTTATGGTTGGATGAATATGTACAAACTGTATTTATAGTTGGGAAGTTGGCTAGCTAATGAGTAAATGAAAAATGAACAGTAGTTAATTTACCGATGAATATCGAACATAAGAAAGACAATAGGCTGAAATCCATATAGGACAAGTCTTTAATAATTAGATAAAATAGATGATATATTGATACAATGTCATGTGATGGTATACTTCTACGCATTGACTAGTCATGATGGTTGATAGGTCATGTCCTTTAGTTAGGATGTGTCACTTCATTTATTATTATTATTAGTGATTGAAGTTTATTTATATGTTATATTCATTACATTGCCTAGCCCTTCAAAGATGCTTTGTCCTCAAAGCATTTTATGGAAAAGCTTAATGTTTTTGTTTTGGCTTGTAATGCCTTCTCATGATTCTCTGTTCTTGAAGTTGTGATGGTTGATGATATGAGACGATATGAGTTACGGAGTGTTGAGTAGAATTATCGGATTGTGTAAGGGTCAGGCCACCCTAATTCAATTTTCTATAGAATCATGTGGTGATGACTTCTCTTATTTGGGAAATAATAAGATTTCACATCTGAAGTTATTTTTGATATATTAGGATCTTCACTTAGTTTTTCATATTGATTTCGTCTTTGGTTAGTTTGTTGAATAATATGATGATTATTATAATTAGGATGATGATAAGACATCTTTGCATCTTGAGTCTTGCTGTTGGAAATTTTGTCTTTTGATACTTTTGGTGATTTATCAGTTGATAACATCCCAATATAAACATCTTTTTGATTTTGGACATTCACTGGATTTGTATTGGTTCCTTTCTCCATGGTTTCGATTTTTATGTTCAACCATTTCTCTAATTTAGTTGGATCAATCATTGTTTCTTTATTCAATGAAATGAACAATAGTTCATTTACTAAAGAATATCCAACATAAGAAGGACAATAGGTTGAAATTGATAAAAGTATTTAATAATTGAATAAGATAGATGATAGATTGATACAATGCCATGTGACATTATACTTATTGACCAGTTACAATGGTTGATAGGTCAGGTCCTTTAGTTAGGATATGTCACTTTATTTATTATTATTTATTGATGTTTATTTATATATTATGTTCATTAGGTTAAGCTTCTTATGATATCTGCATTGGTAGAAGATGGCACTGTTTAGTATACTAGATCTGAAATGCAGAGGAATCTCTTCTCACATGATCTTTGATAAGCCTTGGGGAAGAACTTGTTGCCCTTGTTGGCCTATATTTTTTTGGCTACACCTTGTTTCATACTTTTGCTTGTTCAAAGGATAGTATCCATGGACAAGATTTTCAAGTATCTGATCCCAGTTCATATAGATGCACGGGGTAATTATCTACGTACTCATCTAGCATAGATTGCTCCTATAACTTGACCTCATAAGCCTTAAGTACTAGATGGATGCTCAAACATGTAGGTATGTTTAGCATGTTTTGAAGGAGCACATGTTTAGAATCATTTAACTATATTCGAACATTTACATAACAAAGTGATCCATAAGCACTTGACACATCAAGGGATAAGTGAACAAGCTCATAGATAACCCAATCCATAACAAGAACACTAGATATAGTGTGGTTGTTGTAATCTGAAATAGATTTATTAACGCTATGATACAATGAGTAGAAATGCAATAAAACATATTATTTGTTGAAATTAAGGGTACAATGAGTAGAAGTGCAATAAAACATATTATTTGTTGAAATTAAGGGTACAATGAGTAGAAGTGCAATAAAACATATTATTTGTTTTGCTTGCTTTCATTGGAGTTGCCCTTGCACTCCCACTTTGTATCGACACATACGTACTTAGCAGTCCCATCCTTTTTATGGTCATTTGTTGGACATCAATTAAACTTATCTTATCGTATTATCTTATCTCTCTAGGGATGCACCACTCTTGGTGGCCCTAGTGCTATTTATCTCTTTTTTCATTGCACAATTTGGGTTAGTTTTGGTTCGGTTCTCTTGCTAACACTTGTGAATCTCGACATGGTATTATAGTAGGTGTGAACCTTACTCACTCAATTTAACGGTTGTTGCAGATTTTTTTTCTAGAAGTTGTTGGTACCTCTCCTTTCTTAGGTCTATTAAGGCGATTTTATGAAGACTATGTGGGCTTCACCTTACATTGATTTTTTGAACTTGATGGACTCAAAATGGTTTATTGCCCAAGTGAATGGGGCTAATTATCATGTTTGGGCAAACCTAAATGATTTCCCTTCTTTGAAGTAAGGTTTCCGTTTTATGGATGTATTTAGCAAAACTACTTCCTCTAGTTGATGATCATAACCATGATTGCATATGTCTAAAAAAGGATAAAGCCCTCGGACTAGTCACCCTAAAAGTTGAGCCATAATTGGTTCATCATACCAAGGACAATAAAAGTTTGTAGGACATATAGGATACCTTCAAGAAACTCTTTGACACCATGGATGCTACTCAAATCAACAAAGTTGAAATTGAGCTTTCCAATCTGACGATGCGTGACTTTGAAAGTGTTGAGGAGTATATTGGGAGCTTTATGAACCTTTTGTTTTTGGGAAATACTTATTATAAAATTCTTTGGCTAAGTTGTTGTGCTATGAGGGGTGTATTTATGTCATCAAAGTCACCCGAGACATGATTACATCAAGAGGAAAGGTGAAAATTGATTCAACTAATCTTGTATGGCATAAAGTTACATTGAGTAATATGGGAGAATTGTCCCCATAGATTAAGCCCATCCAAAGGTTACCTGATCCCTTCTAAGCATGAGCACAAACAAGTTAAGGGGGGAAACTCAAAATCCTCCAAGAAGAAGAAAACTCTTATGCAATTATTGTCATAAGGAGGGACATGCCTTTAAATCTTGCATCATTTTGTCTTCAAAAGATTGAAGAACATGCAAGAACTATAGTGTTCAATAGTGAGGATCTTTTTGAAAAAAATGTTGGATCTTCTCACAATGCATGTTTGGTTGGGCATTTTGCATATTTGTTCTTCACTTCTCTGCAGGAATTGATTGCTGATTCTAGAGCTACCATGCATATGACCAAACACCAACATCTTCTCTCCAATTATCAACTGCAAGTCTGCAATGCATTGGAGTGAGTAGTTATTGGTGATAATTCAACGTTGCTAGTTTCAGGTTGTGCTGATGTCATTATCTATACAGGGAAATTTGGAGATGCTCTCCATGTTTTGAGAGTTGGATTGAATCTTCTTTCTATTTACCACATCACACACCGATAAAAAGATGGAAATTTGGTTGGATTGGTGGGTTGTAAAGGACATGATTGATGGTTTTAAAGTGGTCATTGGAGGATATTGTGATGAATTTGATCATATGTATAAAATAGGGAAGACTCCTTCCCCAAAATAAGAAGGGTTTACTGCTATGGTGGCCAATGCCAATAATACTAGCTTGCTATGGCATCAACTTCTGGGTCATACTAATTTTGGATCTTTGCGACATATGAGCCCTTTGTATATAGCTCATGACCTTCCACAGATTGAACCGCCTATTGGTATCCGTGAAGGGTGTTTGTTGGGGAAATATCATCGAGTGTCCTCTCCCAAGGACAAAGTGGGGCAAGCTTCTTAGCCGCTTGAGTTGATTCATAGTGATATTTGAGGGCCTATGACCACCCATTCTCACATGGGAGTTCGGACTTCCTCACTTTTAGTGATGGATTTTCCCTCTTCATTCTGATATATATTGTTCAATCCAAGGATGAAGCATTCGAGGAATTTAGTGAATTTAATCTTTAGTAGAAAATCAAAGCAAAAGAAACATTAAGTGTATTGGGATTGATGGTGGAGGTGAGTATACTAGCAAAGCTTTTGAATTATTTCTCATTTCTCATGGTATTTTTTAGCGACAGATTTTGTTTCCTACACTCTGTTGACCACCTATTTCGACTAGGGGTCAACGTCATGTACCATGAAGCTACGTACCTTGTGTTACAACATATTTTAAGACTTATGGCTCAGCAAGGCAATTTTGCCCCCAACACTTTTTTCTATGTACTTGGAATGTCTGCTCCCGTGCGTGGGATAATAATGTAATATGTTATCAAGGGTCAATTTTTAGTTAGTAACTTAGTTGCCTAGGACTTTATCATTAGGGAAGTCCTTGAATCAAATGTTTTTTTTCCTCAGGTCATTAATCTTGCTTACCGACAATTTTAATTATCCTCGAGTTTTTCACTCAAATTATCCTCCAAAGTGGTGAAAGGCGTTCTAATGATCGAGCTCGATGGATGGCTCTAGTTTAGAAGTGTTGTAAATGACCATTCTAGACATCTCCTAGAATCTTGTGGAATTCTGTTAAATTTTGATAGGATTTTTAAATTGTTAAAATTTTCTGTAAATTGGAAATTTTAATTATTTTTGATGTAAAATGTAAAAATTTGGTCCTTGTGGATTTTGTATAGGGGTGTGAGTACTAAAGAAAAATGGCTTATGACCCTCTACATGTTGATGATTACAACTTTGTGAGACATCCTCCAGGACACAGACCGAGTGAGTCTACCTGTGAGAGAGCCCATGTGTTAGGTGTGCCCATGAGATGGGTGTGTCGTTCCTCTTTGGACTGAGATGAGACGATGTGTGCCCCTGTGTGGGATGAGGATGCCCATGAGTTGGGTGTGTCGTTCCTCTATGGATTGAGATGAAATGATGTGTACCCCTGTGTGGGGTGAAGGTGCCCATGTGATGGGTGTGCGTTAGACTCTAGACTGAGTTGTTATGACATGTGGTCTCCTGCCTTGTGGACTCAGTTGAGTTAGGCTTGAGATGGTATTCCAGATGATTCTCGTGTGGACTCAGTGAGATAGATATCTGTTGAGTAGGACGTCCCTGTGGCTGAGCACAAGTGGACGTGCCCCACCTCTTAGAGAGGTGATGAGGAGACTCAGTGGCCTGGGCACCCCCACTAGGTCATAGTCTCACACTGAAGGGGGGAAAGTCAAGAAGTTAAAAGTTATATTTTTAAGTTGACTTAAGAAAGGGAAAGGATAAAGGAGT
>ML791008.1:366090-379360 GCA_009831015.1 Picea engelmannii | reverse complement strand
AAAACACTTGATAGCCTCCACAAACTCCTTCCTTTGCTGCTCCACACAATGAGAAAACAAAATGACAAAAAAAAAACCCAAATCGGGTCTTTAACCCGCGGCCCGCGCGACCCAGCCGAGTTTTGGGTAAAAAACGCGCTTTTCCCGAGTTTTTGCCGCTTTTTTCAAAATCTTAAAAAGCGCGCGTTTTTTTTAGTAAAAATCGGCGCCTTGAAAAACTCGCACTTTATCCGCTTTTTGGCGTTTAAACGTCGATTTCTTCTTCTAGGCTCTCTAGAGTAGGGATACGAGGGGCATGGGCTCCCCAACTCTCGAGAGTGGTGGCTGTGCTACTATGATGTTGATGCAAGTTGGTAGGTGAAGTCCAATAGGTGGAAGGAAGCCTCTTCTCTTGTCCAATTGGATAAGTTTGGGCGGTAGGTGAGCCCTACCCCTTGTGTAAAGTTCTATAGCGATGCCATGGTTTATTCCCCTTAAAGGATGACCTCCATCTTGAGGGATCTTGCGATAAATAACTAGTTTAGTAGATTGGGTCGCCATTTCCCCTTGGAATGAAGTCTTTATTAACCAAGACTGTGAGAGGGACGACGATCCCTAGTTGCAGATAGTTTATTTATGGAATGTTGTAGAGTACTATGCCTAATTTGATTTTCTTTTAGGAAGTCAAATTGATTGGGTTTGAGCTTTGTAATCATACGAGTTATTGTTGGAATGGCCCATTCTGGGCTATGGACCATTTGTAGGGAAATGGGGTATTGGTGCTTGTTCTTTCTCCTTATATGCAAGGTTTGGTTGTGGACCATGGGGGGGACCTGACCAATTTGTGTGTTTGGATGACATTGTTGTTGTAGGACCGTCCTTTGGGTTTTGCTCAGTTTATGCTCCTAATCACAGTTTGGAGCGGGGTTGTCTTTTTGATTGGATGGCCTCCTCACTTTAAGATGCGGATTGGATGACTAGGGAAGATTTTAATATGGTGGAGTGGGAGGATGTTCAAGGTGGTGGTGTGGGTAGTGCGTTTAGTGGTGTCGAAATGCAGACTCAATCTCAGTGCAAGGCTGCTCTTCAGATGTATGACCCCAATTTGAAATAGAAGGGGGTTGATTATGGTGGTTGGTTCACATGGACCATTTACAAACAAGGCATTGATAGGGTGCATGCGAGAGGTTGAATTGGGTATATGGGCCTTAGGAAGACATTTCTTTCTCTTCGGATGTATGACCCCAACCGGGAACAAAAAGGGGTTGATTATGGTGGCTAGTTCACTTAGCCCAATTATAGACAGGGCAAGGATAGGGTGCTTGCGAGGTTGAATTGGAATTATGGGCCTTGGGAGGACACATTTGCCAGGATGACTATATAGTGAATGTGTTGATGGATGCTACATGCTCGAACCATTTCCCCATTCAGACAATCATCTTGGTGGGGCATACTATAGATTCGACCCCTTCATCCTTGTTCAAGTCTAATGTCTCACATTTAGAGGCTCTAGATTTTTGAGCCTTGGTGCATTGAGTGTGGAACTTTTGTCCTTGACCACTATGGTATAAGGGTTGGCTTGTCTAGTGGGAAGTAGTAATTTGCAGGATAATCAAGTTTATGAGAAGATGGGGGAGAATGATGGATTGCAAGCGACATTGTGAGTTGCGATCCGGTAGGAACTACCTTGAGGAGGTTCCTATCTTTCTAGAGATTTACCAACTCTGCAATGGGTAGAAGTCAGTGGTCTCACATGGCTCATTGATCTTCCAAGGCCATCGCCCAGTCGTCCTCCCCCTATTGGGATAGTGCGATGTTGGTATTCAAAGGTTTCATGCTTCTTTCAGTCACTTGATATATTGATAACCACCTTCCTTGCTTAGGTAGTCTTTGGATGCTTTAGGCCATCTCTTGTTGAATAAGTAGGAGATGAATGGGATTACTAGAGAGGATATTTATAGACAATATATCTAGGTCACTTGGGTCGCCCCACCTCAGGGTTTGAGACCTAAGATGGCCTTTTCTGTAGAACACTTCCTAGAGCTTAGAGACAACCTCATATTGCATCCCCCTTACATGCTTCAACATTGGATGCATGAGCTCAAGATCCCTTTAGGCCAGTTTAGAATGGGCTCACATCAGCTTCCAGTAGAGGATGAACACCCAATACCACAGGAGGACACATTATGTTGGATTTGCTATAGATAGGAGATAAGAGATAGCGGAGAACTTCATATGTAGTTGCCCTCGTTATTATGAGATATGTGGTCAGTTCCACTATTTGTTTAGAGAGTCCCGTAACTCCCTCCACCTTTTTTCTGTATCTAGACCAATGGTGCCTAGTATTATGCTTGGGAGAGGCCCTTGGGCTTAGAGCTCAAATTCTTCGCCCCTCCACTCGAGCAGACTCTGAGAGGTCACATTCTTCTTGGTGATCCCAATGGATAGGGGCACCAAGAAGTAGGCAGATGGTAGTACCATTTCAACTCCAAATAAGTGAGGCCCCAAGAGGCATCTTAATCCTCAACAATGAGGCCCATGCAGGGTTGTCGTATGAGGGTTTGAGAGAACTTATGCAGGACCAATAGGCAACTCCCCTCCACTAGATCTTGGTAGTGGATCGCCTCTTCTAGACAGAGAGGCACTCCCTAGACCATATCCAACTCCTCCAACTAGATTTCTATATAGAGATTTTCTCCTTTTTTATTTGATGGTAGCAAAGATTCACACTCGACTTTAGAGGTTGACCCCCTCTCTCCTTGGCCTGATGGCAGGCTCTTGGAGCATTGAGGTTCTTTCTCGTGAGCTCGGTTCTAGAGCATTATGTTTCCTTTTGACATTATGTAGTTGCTCTTAGATCATAGTGATCAATTTTGTTTCTTTCTTTTATAAGAGTGACCTTCACACTTCCACTTTGTATTGTCACTTATGTATTGAGTAGTCCCATTGACTTACTTTGGTCATTTGTTTGGACATTATTAAACTTATTTTATCTTTATCTAGAGGAGGATCTTCACAATGTAGCTCTTGAGGAAGCCACTGCTCTGTTGGATATGGTGGTTTGTAAAGGGGAGGAATACATTGCAAGGGGTTCTCGGGTCTGTTCCTGGTTGTAGTGGATTTAGGTAGGGGATGAAGGCTCCAAATTATTTTCGAATTTCTAAAGAGGAAGGTAGTGGTAGACAAGGTTCTTGGCTTGCGTAGGATTGATGGTTCTCTTGAGGACCCCGTTGAGGTTAAAGATATGTTTGGTTTACATTTTCATAATATTCATTTTCCTTATGCTTTGTTTGATAGTGTCGTGGTTGCTAGGAATTCATGTTTACACTATTTTGGTTAAAGTGATCAGTGTTTGTATTTGTAATGTAGATAGGATGGTGGTTCGGTTGGAACAAACATGGTTTGTGTAGGGTTAGTTTATTTTGGATACGGGGATCTCGACTTGGTAGGCCATGGAGTCTAACCAATAGATGCTATTCCTGAAGATAGATTTTGACAAAGACCTATGATCATATTGATTAGTCCTTCATCACAAAGATACTAACGTGCTTGGGGTTTGGTTCACAATGTGTTGCTATGTTGGACTCTCTCTTTTCTATTGCTTTAGCCTTTGTCTTAGTTAGTAACTCTTTGTCCTTGTAGAGTTTGTTGCATTGGTCCTGTTATCTCCATTTTGTGGATAACTAAGGAGATGATGTGTCGAGGCCCTCAGGTTGCAGATATGGAGTGCCGAGAGACTACATGACCAATACTATGCTTTGCACAGATGGAAAACCCACTCACCGCCATAGATGGTCACAGGTTTACAGATGGCATCCACCACACTAGTTGGCTTCCGGAAGGCAATGGGCCTTGCTCCATGAGGTACAAATCAGTAATATGGTGAGAATCATTTCAATACCTAAGCCATTTGATTATGTTGTATCTTAGATTGCTCTAGATTTCATGATATGTGCTTGGACATTATGCCTTTTTCCCTGCTACACCTTGGTGGGTGACATTGTGCCCTAGTAAGTGGTCTTCTTTGGGAATGGGTTTGCTACTAGGAAATCCCTTAATTAGCCATCGTACCATTCTCGACCATACTTACCATTTTCCATCATTATTCCCCTCCGTTTCCTTATCTCTTGGGATTTTAGGGTGTATTGACCCAAGAAGGGGTTGTCCCTCATTCTATGGGAAGAAGGGGCTAAAGGGCCTTGAGGGGTTGGGGCTTGGTAAAAGGTAAAAGCCATGTATGAACCTTCCATATGCTTTGCCTAGGGATCACCCAAGAAAACAATAAAACACTTATCGTTGAATAAAAGGGGACCCGTAATATAACAAAGAAATGCCTGCAAGGTAGATTGAATGATAGGAGGTCTCATCACGAGCTGACCTATCATCTCCATGGATATCTAGTGGTATGACATTGTCATTATCTGGTCACCAAACCAGGGCAATGACTCTCAGTTGCATGGTTGAGAGAAAGGGGGTCTCATCACGAGCCAACCTTCTCATTTCCATTAGGCATTTGTGGGTGACATTGCCTTCATCTGGTCACCATGCCAGGGCAGTGATCTTCAACCTCTCCTTGTGCTAAAGAAAATATAAAGAAAGAAAGATAAAAGACAAATAAAGGGCTTGGAAAAAAAGCATTGCGGACAAAGTTACCACACCCTCTACAAAGGCACCTATGAATGAGACACTATTACCCCTAGTATATCATGAGCCCTATGCCCATTGAGTCTTGACCCCATCCACCTCATACACTTTACATGGCTTAGAGAGGGACCTCTTGGAGGCTCTCCTTGACCTAGGGAAAGATATACCCAATAGGACACCTCGTCAACCCTCCCATACTTAAGCTTGACAAGCCGCATAGTGTCTTTGAGTTGTTAATTGTTTGATATGGTAATATTTGATGCACATGCTTAGATGGCTTGTTTATTGATTGGATCCACTTATCATGATGTTATGACTTGAGATCCTTGGAGGACCTAGCTGGTGGACAGTTTTGGGAGAACAAGCCTAGCTTGGGCTTCCATGGGGCTACAAGCCCACAGGTTGGATGCCAGAGGCCCGCATGCCAGATGAGAGAGAGATGACTTGGACGGCCTTGATGATGACTTGGAAACGATTTGCCCAGGAGGGGAAAAACGTCCCACTTTTGAGCATGATGTCATGGTATTGGGAGTTTGCGCTTGGTGGTGAGGTGCCACTCACTTGCACTTAGATGTTTTGAGGAGAAGAGGGCTTTCACCAAGAAGAGATCATCTAGATGCTTGACACATGGCCTTGGGAGGCCCTTCCATCCTTCTCCAGCACCAACGACCTCCTCAAAGTGGTAAAACGTCCCCTAAAGGGGTGACATCATCCTTAATTAGGGTTTAATCTGTGCAAAAGCTGAAATTTTAAGTGAATTGTTTAATATTATTGTGTTAAGGGGGCAAGATTAGGGTTGTTGACCCCTAATCTTGTGTTTTACTCCTTATTTTGTGGACAAGCCATGTTGGCTAATTGTTGAATAAATAGAGATCATAAGATCTCATTTTGGAATCAGAACTTTCCTCTCACAAGAGGACTTGGTCTGAAATTTCGGCCTCCTTGGCTATTTTAGCTCTTGTGCACTTGTGTATGGCTGATTTTATGAATGGTTGGCGGAAGAAGGCCTAGCGCTAGCTTTGGATGATGCATTTCTAGCTCTTGTAGTGATTTGTCTTGGTATTTCTCTTGATCTTGGTATGGTTTTCTACTATTATGCTATCCTTAGTTCAAGTTCAAGTGTTTTATGCTAGGAGCTAGGTGGGAAGTATAAGGGCATACACCCCCACCACAGCTTTCACCATTGTTATTTGCTTCATCTCATTGATCAAGGGTTTGCTAAGAGAAGTATAAGGGCATACACCCTCTTAGCTTAAACCCTAGCTTAGAGAAACTTGCCTTGGGAAGTAAAAGGGCTTACACCCCCAAGGAGGTAGCTTCTCTAAGCTCCTTGTGACTCCATTAACCCAATATTAAAGGCACTAGTCATTGAGTTGTTGCATTGGAGATATAAAATTATTGCATTGAGAAATGTGAATTTTGGTCTTTTTAACTTCTTGCAAAAGTGGATTGTCTTCCTTGTGCCTTGGGCACCTCACAACCACTAGGGCATCCTCATCTAAGGTCTACTTATTGTTGTTGTTACAAGTTTGCATCTTCAGCCATTAGGGCTGCAGAAACCCTAACATACTTGCACAAATAACTCTTTATTCAACCATTGGTTTTGGCTCAAATTTTGCACACTTACTCTACTTGTCCTAGCGCACTTTCTGACAAATTTTGAGGGGATTCTAGTGGCTGTTTTTCTTGCTATAATACATTGAATGTTACAGCCATAAGGCTGATATAATTTGCTACAGACAAGTGTTTACAACAGCCTCATCTTTTATGCTAAGAGTACTAGTTCTTTCACCTTGAGTTTAGCTAGTCAATTGCTAGTTTTTCTCTTGCTGTTTCTACTTGATCCTTAGCATTTATTGAGCAGCTTAAAGTATCTTTTTCTTGCTCATATATACTGTCATATATTGCTGCAAATTAGGGACACCAAGCTTAACTTGCTGATCCAACTAACATATACTGTTTCAAGGTGTGTTTTCTTGTGTCTCGGGCAGGTACAGTCATCTGAAAAAAGCATTACACTTGTGGGGCAGTCTTTGCTTGACTTACAAGGGATCTCTCCCTATCCTTCATTCCATTTAGACTTGACCTATAGGGGCTCCATTTTCACTTCCTTCCATCTCTGTCTCAATCCCCCTAGCGTCACCGGGATCACCTCCCTAGAGTGACTTAGTCACCCTTGAAGTGTGGGACCTACATCGAGGTGACATAGGGTGTAGGATTCCCATAGTTGTAGCACTTGTTCCTTGGTCGGGCTTTTCCCAACTTACAACTTGTGCCATAACAGGTCCATTAGTCCAGGGTGCCCTTTGTCCTCGCTATTGTATGTGTTGAATCTTGATATTTGATGCTTTGGGCTATCTCTTGGAGGTTGTGCACATCTAGGGGCGTGTTCATAGTATTTCTTTTCCAGATGGCTTGGAGATGAATTTTTGTATGTATTGACTAGGAGTCAGTTGATGATGCTAGGAACTAATTGGAATTTTTATTTGTGGCTTCATGTGCAGTGGTTAGTGATCATAAAACTGACTATAGGTTGGTTGGATTGGGCAACCTGTTTCCTTGGATTCCCCTCATGTGGATGTATGTTTAGTTGAGGGTCATTGTTCAATATCTTGGCATTCCTTGTGGCTTGGGTCTTTCGGTCATGGCCATGTGGTATTAGTGTCTTCAGTGGTTGTAGAGCAAGCTTCATTTCTGGCAGTGTACGGACCTCTCGTTTGCAAGGAAAGTTGATGGTTGTTGGGAGGATCCTCCAATCATCTCACATATATTATGTCTCCCATTTGTTTCCTAGCTGGGCCCAATTTCAATGCTTGGAGCAGATGTGAAGGTCATATCTCTGGTCTAGATATGGAGGGGACTGGGGCCTCTTGATGGTTCCATGGGACATCCCGTAGGCAGGTTTTGTTGCGACATAGATTGGCAATAGCTCAACATTTGAAAACGGTTTGGGGGGATTTTTACTTGTGTGACATTATCTCTTTCCCCCCACCAGTTCGAGGTGGCAATCTTGTTTATCTTCAAGAGCATTTGGATGGCTTGGAAGGCCATTTTGAGTTTGGTCAGATGGAATCTAACAAGCAGTAGAGCGGGTTGGGATTTAGTGAGATGATTTATTTGGAGCTGGAGGTTGCAAGACACTTGTATTGCAGAGCTCCCATGTTTCCATTCTCGACATGTGAGTACGCATGGTATCTTCTTATGGCAGTACCTTAGGGAAATAGTGTTGGGCTCCTAGAAGGATTGGTGTAGTTTGGCTCGACAACATGCCTTGCTTCCCTTAGACTGATCCATTATCATTGAGCTTGTTAGACCCATTATTGTTGAGCTTGCTGGGTTCATCCCTTGGGAGGATGTGTTCAAAATGAATAGTATCATGCTGGGTCCATTGTGTCAGGATTGAGGGTGGAGCTTTGGTTGCCCCTTTTAGCGGTATGATTCTTGGAATTTATACTCTCTTTTGCATCAACATCATGAGGTAGCCTCTGTCCTTGATGCTCGTTGGGTGGGCATCATTGATGGAGGACAGGTGGATTCAGTGGTTGCCAGTTGCCCTACAAACTACAGGTTTTTGCATGGCTTGTTATCCATCAAGGGGCTCCCCTCCAAGGCCAGGTTGGCGAAAAGTGGCCTCTTTGATGTGTGAATTTTCTTTAAACCCAACACTTTAATCAATTAAATTACACTTATAGTTAATTTCGCTAGGTTATTTCCACAACAATTTATGATGCACAACAGAGTATTAAACCAGGAACATAGCAGTTCTATGAATCTCCATTTGTTATTCAATGCTTAATGCAAGCTTGACCCTTTCTTCAAAGTAGTGAATATGGCTTTCTTCATGGTTTTGGCCAAGTATCTGCAATGATGTCTTTTGTGGAGCTTCAAACCACAAATAAATTGAATTACACAATTACCTTTTTAAGATTTGGCATCTATGCTGTGAAGGCCTGTAGCTTGAGGCCTGTTATTTCACTTATATATTTCAAGCACCTTAATAAGGCATAAGGTATATCATCTTGAGTAGATTTATGTTTGTTTTTAAACTAATCGACTCTTCAAAAGTCTTGTGCTTGGTTCCTTCATTGTTGGTATGCTCATAGTTTTACTGTTCTAGTTGGGCCTACACAAATCATGTGGATTTTATCCTGTTCCTCAGAATTCATAGAAGAAAAATGCATATCCATATGCATCATCCATGTTAGATGAGTATCTCCATAACCTCTACAACCAAGCTTAGGGATGTTTATTTTTTTAATATACTTCCTTCTTTTTCTTGATGCTTTTGTGGTAGAGGTTGTCTCAAGATTGGTTCTAATGTTTTATTTCGTCATATAAGGTTTTAGAATTGTGCTGCTTTAGAGTTGTGGTCCATGGGAGGATAAGTCTATCTTTCGTACCCTTCACATGCCATCAGTTTTCTGAGGTCTGACTTGTTTCATTGTTTTCAAGGCTGTAGATATTGCAGTTCTTGGAGAACTTGACAGAGATGACTTGAAAAAGCTCTGTGCTGACAATTATCCAGAATGGATATCATTTCCAATGTTTGAGCAGGTAACATTGATTATTTTCCTAAACTGCTATAATTGCTTAAATGGAGGTTGGACAGTTGAATTTAAATGATTGTTCTTGTTTGTTTACAACTTTCAGTGATTCCTTACCAAGGCTGTGTAGATGACACAATAATTCTAATTCTGATTCTATTCTTGTTTTCTTTATTTTACTTGGTAAACACTTTTTAACATCAGGAAATATTGTTGATAGTGTCATAAATGATAAATTACAATGACTACTGGTATCAATTTCTTATGTGAATGTCTAGCTATTTCAATCAGGTTTATTGCATATGATCCTTAATTGGATGCGGAGCTGGTCTGCTAGGTCGGTTAGCATGCTATTGTAAATACATTAGTAAATAAAAATTATGTAGTGAGGCGGGGAAATTATGCTTGTACTCCTTGATCTTATGATAAAAAGCAGGCTACAAATGATTAGCTTATATCTGTGGGGTTATTAATATTAAGGTCAATGGTCTTTTGTAGCAATAAGAACACATTAAAATATAATTTCCTTTGGACATCCCATTTAAATAAATATAGTTTATTTAAGCCTTTATTCTTTTATTGTCATCCCTAGTTGTCCCTGATTTAAATGATGATCTGTGGAAGATAGTTTAGTGACACTAGAGGTTATTGAGTGCATTGCTTTTGAATCATTAGCAGGCATTTGATCATTGACACCTATACATGTCCATACAAGCATGTTATAAACAAAGGTTATATCTATGTTTTTGCAATGCTTCCTTATAGATATTATGTGTTTGGGCAGTATGGTACATTTTTAACACTTATCAATCTCATCCCATCCTAAGCCAATAATGCAAATATGTTTATGAATGCATAAACATAGCAGAGCAAGATGGATTCATTGATTCATTAGCATCATTTGTGAGTTTTAAGTCAAGCTCATTGGGTCATTGTTAACACCCGACTATGCCATTGGATAATAACTAACTGTTTTTTCTTGCACAACATAGGAGAAGTTGGAGGTTTTAAGATAAAGGAAAATTTTCCGACCGATTGGAAAAGATCCATCTAGATGAAGATCTAACTTGACTCCAATAGGGAGAAGTTAAAGAATTAGAGATAAGTTTATAGATCCAAGAAATCATGGAAAATGGGTCATGATCCAGAATGGAAAGGTGTTGATTAGAGACGCACCTCTGCTGGGCTGGTCTGAAAGCATTGTCTCATTCCATCCACTTCCTATTGATGCCATAGCATGGAGACTTGATCTAACATTTCAATTGTGATATGAAATGTGGTGGCTTGCTCTTTTTATCCCCATGTTCCTTTGTTTATGTGATGTGATTTATGATTTGACAACATCTTTCTCAGGGAAATTCGTGAAACCAAAAGAAACTGCCATCCAACTTCATAGTATTCTCAGATTTCAATACATGGACCAGAGCTCCATGATGGACTTAGTTTTGGGCACCTCACGCATGAACGATAGTGATGGAGTTGAATGACTACCGTGACCAATAGAACACTTGTGACCCTGACTAGGATTTTGTGACTGTCACTGCAACCAAAGCACATACAGTCAGATGAATTTTGTTATATTTTTGGCTTGGTCCATGTGATCACTTGGAATAATTTCCTGCGAAGACTAGAAGGACCCTGGATAACTCTTAAGAAAACAACCAATGTCATCTTACCCAAATCCTTTCTCCCTTCAGGTTGGTACTTTGCTAACCACAGGGCGGCTTCCCTAAGTGATCTAAGGTATAAAATGTGGTTCCTAGGGGGTAAATGAGACCTCAAATCAAATCTAGGGTGCTGTTCAGAACTAATTAGGTCTGAAATCTGCAAATGCAAAGTTAGCACAGCAAGCAAATAAGCCTAAATAATGATCATAGATGATGAAATTCATAAACAAACTCAATAATAGGTGACAATCTCCTGCTGTTTCTGTGCTAAAAGTGCAGATCAACAAGCTAATATGCCCCCAAAACGAAGGAAAACACTGTAAAAGAGTGAATTTTTCGTGAGTATATGAAACTACAAACTCAAAGATATGAATTTTCACTAAGTTTTCTTCTATTTCTGCGCTAAAAAGTGCAGATCAGCAAGCTAATCTGATCCGTAAATAGCCTGTCTGTCTCGCTAACACGGATCCTCAACGCAGAAATAAAATATAATTTCTCTGCAATTCACAATTAGGCTGCGGTTCTGCTGCTTCACATGTTATTTTCCAACAGGCATGAATGGGCTATGTTCTGGATCTGATTTCAAGGCATGGCTGCTTGGTTTATTTGCTTATGCAACACCAAGACTAATCAGTAGTTACCACTTCCCATTTCCACTCTGGAATTGGTAATGGCTGTAGCAAACCTGCTGGATGCCTGTGCTCCGCCTTTGCTTTTTGACATTCCATACCCCTGGCTATATAATCAGCCACATCCTTCTTAATTCACGGCCAAAAGTATTAACTTCTTATTGTTGCAATTGTGTCTTTTGATAACCAGGATGTCTAGCATATGGAACATTATGTATTTTTTTTAATAGAAGCTTCCTTAATTCATAAGAGTTAGGAACATAACTCTATTTTTGGCATAAGAATGCCATATTCTTCCAACTTCTAGCCCTCATACTTCTACTATACGTTCTCTTGCTGTAAGTAAGCTTTCTTTGATCTGAATATAATGCACATCGGAGGTAACAACCTAAGGAATTCTGTTCCTCAAATCAGATTTGCACATACTAATGGCTGTAACATGCATTGCATGTACTCCTTTGCTGAGTGCATCGACAACGTCGTTCTCCTCTAATATGTTTAATAACAAAGTCATATTCATTGAAAAATTCTAGCCATCTTGTATGCTGTTCAAATAAATATTTTAGACCACTGTGGTCTATTTTTAACTCGAACTTTCTCCCCATCAAGTAATGTCTCCACTCCTTTTGCACAGAACTATTGCAATGATTTCCAAGTTACGCGTGACGTAGTTCCTTTCATGCTCCTTAAGCTTCCTGGATTCTAACAAATAACATGCCAATTCTAAGTAAGAATTCCACCAAGTCCCTCTTTGCAAGCTGTTAGAATATAGAAGATTGTGCTCGTTTTACCATTGACGATACCCTTGTCACCCAACCATAGGCTGAAGCCACCCTTCGAGCTCCTTGACCTTGACAAAGAAGAGAATCCTGGTAGCAATCCAATAGCCAAGAGAGGCTAATGCACCAGGCAAGAATAGAAACCAAGCTGATCAGATAATCCCACCCAGAGGCTAGCACACACCTTCCCAGAAACTTGTGCACAAGCTGTTACTGCACCTGCGCAGATCCAGTTCTCTCTGCAACTGCTGAGATGTGAATAATGAGAACTGGTGCCCTGTATTTATAGTAGTCTGGGCAGTTTTACTGGGGATGACTTCTCCTTCTGGGTACTAATAAATTCATTTTAAATATATTTCTGCAGCCGACAACTTGTCTAGGGTTTCCCTCATTTCTTTGCTTCCTTCCAAAATATTCTAATCTCGTCATGGGTCACAATAGAGGTTCATACCTTCTGAAGCTACCATAATATTAACACTCCCTCCTAGCTAGGGAGGTATGGTCTTGAGCACAACAGACCATTCAACTGGTAGCAACACGAGCACTGTTATTATTATCCAACTGGATAATCTCCTATGACAACTGGTACAATATCAATTGATAGAACACATCTGTGTTTATTCAAGGTGGTATGCAACTACTCAAACCGTGACACATAGTCACAAACAGTGGAACAAATCCACCACAGTAGTATATCTCTACTGTCTGGAGACAGGTAGTCTCCATAACAATCATCTGATGCTAACTTGCACAGAAAAATATTGTTAAAATAAACTGAATCATTTGGGCCAATCTTTCACTCACGTCTGTGAGATATGAAAGAATATTTGCCCTCAGTATAAAACATCAACAATGGGCTATCAACCCTATTCTTCTCGAATGAGGAAGAAGGATTGTTTCTAATTTCTGAGCCTGGACCATTCCTCACCCTGGGCCATTCTTCCTACACTAATCAAAGTTTACCCTGGACAGAATGTATAAACCCTAAGGAATCTCTGAGTTTGGACCATTCCCCACCCTGGGCCATT
>ML791008.1:324444-347092 GCA_009831015.1 Picea engelmannii | reverse complement strand
CAATAATAATGATGACATGATTAATCCACAATGGGGATTTAATCCAATAATAATAAGAATGCTCTTCGCAGTTACATTATTTCAACAATACAAGTATTTGGCTTTCTTGATTGTCTCTTCAGGTGTCTTAGGTTTATCAAATTGAATTTAATCTTTGTAGAATGTGAGCAACACACTTAGGAATCTATGTATCTTTGCCTTCTCATATTTAATATAGCTAACATACCTCACCAGCTCTAGAAACTTTTTTTCACATTCTTCCATGGTCATATTTTCCAACTTGAGTTTGAAAAATTCATGCATCTTCTTGTCATAGTAATGCCTAGAAATATATTGTTGTTGGAAATACTTCTTGAACTGCTTCCAAGAAATTTCCCTCTCATCAATGTGATTAACCTGCATCAATTGTTCCCACCAAATAAAAGCTTTCCCCTATAGGTTGTATATGGTGATTTTGGCTTCTAGATTGGATGAATAATCATATAGCTGGAATTACTTTCTTATTCCCAACAACCAAGCTTCAATATCCTCTCCCATCTTGTTTTCACCATCAAAGGTTGGTGGCTTGATCTTCTTTAGCTCTCCTTGCAACTGGCTTTTCCTATGCCTTCTCCTTTGATATTTGAATGGAGACACTTCTGGTTTGCTTTGTAATTCTTTGGATGCATATGGCTTCCTCTCTGAACGTGTTGGCGAGTAATGATGCCTTTGAGTTCTGGTAGCTCTTCTTGAGTGCTAGGATCTTCCATGGTTTTCTCTTCTTGAATGGACTTTTCCTCCTTCCTCATACCTTGAGCTTGATCTATTATTCATTTTCTTTCGCAAATGATTTAAGTTTTGTAGTAGTTGAGTGTTCAACTGATTTTGCTCGTCTTGAGCTTTCAACATCCTCTCATTATCAACTCTACAACTTTGTACCTCCATCTTCAAGTTCCTTGTGGTTTTTACTAGCTCTAATGTCTCCATTCTCTTTTTATGCTTGTTATATTTTGCATCTTCGACGTTGATATTCAAGCCTCTAACTTCTTCATCATGGACGTCAGGTCTTTGTCTATCTTCCATGCCTCCTCTTCAATAATATTCTTCAATTCTATTGTTTACTTGTCCTTGCTACTGCCCTCTTTTTTCTCAAGTTCCGAAGAATTCTAAAGCACTTCTCCAAGATCTGAGCCATCAAAATTATTCCTCTCCGAATTAGCCTTCCAAAGACTACACCCATACCCAATTTGGGCTTCTAAACTGAGAGTTGTGGCTCTATGATGATAATAACGATGATGGTTAATGTCCAATGGGACCAAATTTTGTCTATCAAACCTTAAGAGAGGTAAGAAATTACTTGTTTTCTTTAGAATTTTATTTCTGTGCTCGAAAAGCTTTAGGAGAAGTGTTCCTAGATCATCATAGTTTTGATGAGTTAAAAGGTTAGGAAGGTTGGTATTGTAACAAATATTTTGAAATTGTAATCTAATGTGAGTGTATGTAGGACATTCTAAGAGAAAACGCTTTTCATATTCAACCCTCTTAGTGTCATAAAGATGGCAAATTCTTTCGATCGATGATGTTTTGGGAATTGTCGAATGCCCCGTTTCACAATGGAGCTCGTGAGAGTTTGCTCTTATTTTAGTGTTCCTAGATCATCATAGTTTTGATGAGTTAAATGGTTAGGAAGGTTGGTATTGTAACAAATATTTTGAAATTGTAATCTAATGTGAGTGTATGTAGGACATTCTAAGAGAAAAYGCTTTTCATATTCAACCCTCTTAGTGTCATAAAGATGGCAAATTCTTTCGATCGATGATGTTTTGGGAATTGCCGAATGCCCCGTTTCACAATGGAGCTCGTGAGAGTTTGCTCTTATTTTAGTAATGTTGATTTGCTTCTTTATGCTAGTCAAAACAAAGAAATACTTTATCTTGCTTCTTGATCTTCTAGATTAGGGTTGATCACCTCCTTGTAGTATCTTAATTTTCTTTTGTCCTCTAGTTCTTTATTGCACTACGATTTCTCCGTAAATTTAGATGTAATAATATTTTTAGTGTTATTGTTATTTAGCAGAGTGACCTCTTCCTTTATTCCCCAATGATTTAGCCAAGACTTGGCATCTTTATGCCACCCCCTCTTGAGTCGCAGGTGGTTTTGATTCGAGTTTGAAGCAATCTTTGGAAGCCTCTTGTCTTCCATGTTGTTTATCTTGTTCTTGTACATTAGGCACCTCATCATATTCGTGCTCTCAATGGGGGAAAGACTCGCTTGTATAAGAAGTATGGGATAGAGTGTATTGGCTTTAATTTTGAAATTATAAGTTATAAAACACTTTTGGATTTACTTTATCTTTCTCCATGATTATCTAGAGATATTGTAGCCCCAAACTTCACAACCATATAAGATAATAGGAGGGACGAAAGTCTCAAATAGGAGTTTCTTTTTATCCCGTAGCCAAAGGTCCCTGATTTACAATTGTTTTCAAGTCCATAATAAGCTTTTCACCCTCCATTTATCCATTTCTCAATGTTGTAGTTCCAGTTAAGCGCGTGATGAAGATCATTTCCGAGATTAGTTTAAATCACTTCCTCGAAGCTGTTGCTAACATACAAAAAATTAGCGTAAGCGATCTTTTTGGATTTAATTATTGTAACCTTTGTGTTGTCAGTGTTAACAGTCATACTCGACTAGAGCAGAATTCCTTGAGGATTTTTTGTTGCTTGTCGAGATCATAGGGGCTCCTCGCCATAAGAACAATATCATTGGCATAATGAAGAAGGATGATGACTATACTAGCAGGAGTCGGGTCAACACAACTTGCTTCTTCCAAGCAACCCTCTAACTTGACCATGTATATGTCGAAAAGGGTAAGGGACAAGGGACAACCATGCTTAACTCCTATTTTACAATTAATTTCTTCCGACCCACCCTCTGTGTTCCTGAACTTAGCAATTGCGTTCTTGTACAACTTTACTGCAACAACTCTCAACTCTAAAGGAACTTTTAGCTCTTCTTACCTATTCCAATTGTTAGTCCTGGGCATTGTGTCAAAAGCTTTTCTAAAATCAATGAAACAACATAGGAGATTGGTTTATTATTGCGACACTCCTCCGCAATAATCCTAAGTGTAATAAGGTGGTCCACAGTGGAATGATAACTCCTAAATTGGGCTTGGCCTTTAACTCTTTTTTTGTGGCTTTCTAGCGGCTAGCCATACACTGATCTTCTTTTCCAAAATAATTCCATACAACTTGGCTAGAAGGGCGTTAATCATAATGGTCCTCTAATTAGAGGGATTGTTTTTATGCCCACTTTTAAAAAGGTACAATGAGGCTTCGAGTCTAGGGTTTAGGGAGGCCGTACTCGATTGCTAAATTGAAGAGTTTGTGGGCATTTTGTCAAACACTTAGCCTACAAACTGAATTTTCCCAAAATTTTCATAGAACTAACTTTGAAATTTAGGTATTTCTTCATCTATGCCTCCATAAGCTACCCAAATACTCTAATAGCCTTCCAATTTGGTAATTGCAGTACTCAATCCAACATTTGCAAGCTTCAAACACTATTTTCCCGAATTATTCACATGGAGAAATTTCGTCAAACACTTTCACACAAACTGTGATTTCTTCATATATAGTTGACTTCTGGCCCATACAACCCCAATGCTATAATCAATAACTTTGATACCATATTGTAATGTACCAAATATCATCTGTGCACCTCGAAGATATGGGGTACTCTCTTAACCACCCAAATTCACACCAATTTTTGCTTTGTTACCATATCTCATTATTCTATTATTAACTAACTACCATATGTAGGCATGATAGTATAAATTTATGCACATAGTGAAACCATTCACTTATCCATGACATCGTAATTTATAAATGTAGGCTAACATAGGTAGTCAGAACTGAACAAACTAGAAATTGATTCAAACCATGACTTAAGCCATAATAATTCAGTACAAGTCACAGGCACATTCAAGAACGCTTATATGTCTGGAAATTGTCCACCAATTAGCTGTAGAAGAGGGACGTTCCACCCAATCATAGGCTCCCTACTGCACTAGTTCTCTCTGCAACAAGGGTGAACTATTCCTATGGCTGGCTCTAATTTCTCTTTTCACAGCCCAATTCCCAGGCTCACAGTGAGTGATTACAACTATAGCAATCTCGATCCACATCTCTCTTCCCCATCAATTTGCACAACCCTAGGAATGAGATCCCCTTCTTTGCTAGACATTTCCTTAGGCAATCCCACTTCCCTTTGGGGCTCCAACATAGACTAGCCAAGAAATTTCACTACTAGGATTCCATGGTTTATCAATTATAGCAAATTTCTCAATGACAACGGTTAAAAATCACAATTCTCACATAATTTGTGGTTGTGTCTTTCCATAATTCAAATACAGTGTGCTCATAGCAGTTCGCTCAGGGAAAAGTCTCCCTATTTCCCCCTACCGAATGGTAGTTTGTAGGGTAATTCAAAATTCTGATAAGTTGGGCTCTTTGTTAATTCATACAACACCCAAATATTCAAACTCTTTCTTTAAAACCGTTAACCCAAATGATAGTTTTTTTGCATGGCAAAAAGGTAAAGCTTAAGTTGCATGGCATGAAGGGGTCATGTATCCCTTATGGAGACCCATGTACCTCCTTCATGCATTAACCCCCTCACAACATAATAAAACAAGATTAATTAATAGTCAAGGGACATAATTAAGGTGGTGCCAGGAATTTGGGTTAAGTCACTTACTAAGGTCCTTTCCCTTAGCTTGCTTAAGTCCCCTTGTCTTTCCCCTCTTGTGGAGTCATAGCCCCCTGTTCTTTTGTCCTTCTCTTCTATAGCCAATGATGTATTTTTTTATTATCATTCAGTGTACAATCTTACATATTGCATTGTTCGGCTTTTAGCCATTTTCCATATACATACACAATACTGAACCGGGGATCAAAACTAGGGTATTACACAACACCCAACCATGATCTTCACGCATTGAACCAGTGCCAAAATTCAAAAAAGCGTCTGATATACAACACTTCATTTTCTTCAGAGGTCACAAGCTGCTCTTGTAGACCATTTTAGATCCCAAAAAACCCTAGATCACACCTATTCTGTCCTAACCATTGGCCCATCTCCCCACAACTTAATTACGCTGCCTCCTGAGGGTTTTAGTATATATTAATATTTTTGTATATAGTGTAGATTAGATTTAAACTAATAATACATTAGTAACATTTGTTATAAATGACTTATATAACAAAAGTGAACCGTCTCTTGCTGATTCATCTCCCATTGGTGTTTCACCTACTTGACTTTTCGATGTATAAAAGAACATTGAGCTTATAGGAATTTGGAATACACATTCAAGCTATGTCTCTCTTCTCTGCAATACTGTTCTGCATATGTGCTCGTGAATTTCTTTAAACTCCATGCTAGCTTGTAACTCTTTATGTTGTGTTCATGTGTTTTTAGTGTGGAAAAGTCACTCTTCAACATCAGAGAGTGCTTAGGATTTTATAGTGATTATGTTAGGTTCTTGTTAAATATATACTTCTTTCTGTGAATTTAAGATTATAAGTGCCCTAACACTTTTTTACTCATATTTACATTGTGATCATCTTAAAAAATGTCATGTTGATATTTCTTAATACAATAAGGGGTTTGAGGTTTTTAGCCTGGGTTCTCTTTTCTTACTCTTATAGAAAAATCTTATTGTTTGTTTTGTGTATTACAGGTGAAGTGGCTTAACAAACAGTTGAGCAAAATGTGGCCTTTTGTTGCGACCGTAAGTCTTTCTTTCCTATCCTTTATCTTTTCACTTGAGGATTATAGCTTATTTGCTTTAGCCCTTCTAGTTATCTGTTTGACCAAAGCGAAAATTCTTGTATGTGAAAGCAATACTTAATACAAATATCAATCAAATTGAAAATTTAATATGTAGTTTTTGTACAGTTTTAATCTTTATTTGGGTAATAAAAGCAGTTAAGTTATATCATAGGTACGAAGAAAGTTACGATAACTGAGAAGGGTCCAGTCAACAATAATCAAACCAGAATCTTCAGGGGACATCCTTCTAATCCATCATCAGTCTTATAGTTGCAACAACGAAATACCAGTTGCTGAGGCCCAATAGAAGCCTGGTATACAAGCTCTAGAAAAAACGTAATGAGTATGGATGAAAAAGCAAAAACATGTAGGAATGAGATATAGAAACAGAACACTCTTAGTGCAAAATAGCATGAACCATACTAATAAGAAGGAAATGGAGTCCTATTTTATCCTCATTGAGAACTAGTCACCCTCGCTCCTGCCCTTTTTACCCTACATTCTGAGGGCTAGGGCAGGAGGACAAGGCTGACTGGAGTCTATAAGCATTCACACAGGCAGAAACTAAACCCAACCTGAAGAGTCAGCCACAAGGAAAGTAGGTGCAGGCTAGGGCAGAACAAATTCTGTAAGTACTGACAACAACCCATAAGAAAAACACAGATAGAAGCAAGGCTGACTGAAGCCTATAAGCAAGGCTAGGGCTGGATGAACAAGTCTGACTGGAGCCTGTATGTTTAGTCACTGTGTTCGGCGGATTTGAAGGATGGAGTTTGAATTTAGGCAAATTTTAAAGTGTTGGATCAAATTTGCCGAACATTTATATAAATTCGGCATAGGGTTTTCAACGGTCTGCCACAGACTATGGGATACCATTCAACATCCCCGGACTACCAGTTACGTTGAACATTTATATAAAATTCGGCATAGGGTTTTCAATGGTTTGCTATGGGCTATGAGCTACTACCAGTTATGGCTACGAGCTATGGGCTACACATTACGGCAACGGGCTACCAGTTACGACTACAGGCTATGGGCTACCACCAATCTGTTTATGTTATGGAATAGTTATTTATAAAGTTATTTTTTTTGGTTTAATTCAAGAATTTATTTATTTTTGTTACTTCTAAAGTTATATATAGCATAGGTTATATAATATATTATAATTTATAGGATAGGTTAGATATAGTATAGGTTATATAATATATATGTAACATGTTATATAATTGTTGAATTTAATATATGTGATATTTTTTTTTAATATATAATTTATATAGTTTAAATAGATTTTATTTTATTTTATATATATATATATATAATATTCGAACTTAATGGCAAACTTTATCAAGTTTTTTTATGTGGCGAATTTTTTGTGAATTTCATTGGTGTCGAATTTGAACACGAACATGAACACGAACTAGGTGACTTAGCCTGTAAGCACTCACATAGGCAGAAACTAAACCCAACCTGAAGAGTCAGCCAAAAGAAAGTAGGCACAGGTTAGGGCAGAACAAACTCTGTAAGTGCCAACAACAATCCAAAAGGAAAAAACAAAGATAGAAGCAACGCTGAACGAAGCCTATAAGCAAACCTATGGCAGGATGAACAAGCCTATCCGAAGCCTGTAAGTACTCACATAGGCAGAAACTGAATCCAATCTGAAGAGACAGCCACAGAGAAAGTAGTCGCAGGCTAGGGCAGAACAAACTCTGTAAGTGCCAACAGCAATCCATAAGAAAAAAATAAAGATAGAAGCAAGGCTGACTGATGCCTACAAGCACACTGCAGTTTCATCCATGCTGACGATCTCCATCAAGCTTCATTCTCAGAGTTGCAATTGATCTGATCCTCTCAGCGTATTTGGTTTTATAATTGTGTTTTCCTGCCCTATCTTTTGCTTGGTTATTATTGTTGGTTGTAGTCACTAGTCCCTCTGACCTATTTTTGTCTTTGGAGGACATTAATTCAAATTTCAATTTCTTTCACAGAAGTGACTTCTCTATTGGTCTTGGTTGTTCTTTGGGGTTGCTACCATTGGGGTTGCTTTCCTTTTTCTTCCTTGTTACTGCCACCCACATTCCTGATCTTTGGTACTCGTGTCTTGTGGAGTTTTTCTTCTTCACATTTTGGATTCTGTTTGTATCTCTTTAGCAGATTTTGACTTGGCTACAGGACAGTCCTTGTTTTAATGACCAGAGCCTCAACATGCAAAACAAGCATGATGGATATTTAGATAATTGATTGAATGCAAATTAACTGTGTTATCAAACTTAATTTTAACTATCAAGGGAGGCTCATTAGAGAGATCCCTCAAACAAAAGCTGTGGCATGTGACTTAAAGATGCAAGCTTCATCTATGCGGCCAACACTTGATTACACAATACAAAAAGCTATGTTACTGGATTTTCCTATGATCCAATGTGATTCAACAAGGATCTTCCTGGGGTCTGATTGGATACATCAAGCCAACAGATCCTCCATAAAACTTTCATCTTTTTTAAACATGTTATCGCACAGATTGTAGTTTGGGCAAAGCCCAACCCAAACACGAAGTGTGTGACACAATTGGGAACACCTATCACTGTCACCTCAATAGATGTCCCCCTCGTTTTAGAGAAGGATAAATCCAACACAAGGGAGGCTTCCTGGGTGACCCTAGGGGGATTGCGATGGGAGATGGGAAGTGATGGAAGAGAGCCCCTATAGGTCAAGGTCAAAGTTTGGATAGTGATGGAGGTTGCCAAAGGTTATGTACCTACAAAACAACATTACACCTGCCCRGAACAAGACAAATAATGATGAATAAAGCCTCAAAACCAATGGGGATTTAGCAAGAAACTTTGCTGTCCCAAAATTGCAGCAGTATGAAAATAAATATCAGCAGTAAATAAGTTATGACAGCTGCAAATTAAAGCACCAAAGTCAAGTGTATGATGTTGAAAAACAAAGCTGACAATTAGTAGACAATCTTCCAATGATAAAACCAAGACTTTGCTAAAGGGCTGTTATTTGAGTGTTATCAGCAAGATATTGTAACAGCTTTATGGCTATAGCAAACGTTTGCTACAGAAGCAAATTCTAGCCACTAAAATCAACAAGTAAACTACCCAAACAATAGCTTATAATCAGTAGAACAATGACCAAGGCTTACAAGTGAATTTCAGCGGTAGAAGAGTGAGTAAAAGAATGAAAGAGAGTGAGTTTGCTGCAGCCCTATTGGCTGTAGCTAAATGTTTATTACAACAGCTAGATCACTTGGCTAATCAAGACGCCCTTAGGGCACAATACAGATTGAAGCATGTAAAATCAAATTTCAAACTTGAACAATTTAATCTCATTGATATCACGTTTACCAATGCACAATATTCAATCTCCAATGCAAAAAGACTAGTGCCTTATTTATTGGGTTATGGGGTCTCTTGTTTATGAGCTATGGTTTATTACTCTAGGGGTGTAAGCCCTTTCACTTTTTAGAGTAAACAAACCTTAGCAAGGTAAATCTACAAGGCTGTAAGCCCTTTTACTCCTTGTAGCAACCTTTGAAAATAGCCTTTTGAATGACATAAAAAGATAGATCTTGATGGAGGGTGTATGCCCTTATACTCCTGCAAGGGTTTGACAAATCAACCTTGAAATCAAGAAGAAAACATATAATTGCAGAAATTCCTTAACTAATCCAAGAGATAGCATGAAAAGCCCTTACTTATTAGGATTGTTCCACCACAATTGCCAAGAAACAAGCACCAAGAGAAGTTGCTAGCCTTCCTTCACCAATAGACAAGTAAAAGCATCCATTTGCACCAAAGACAAGAGAGATAGAGTTGCCCAATTAGGGCGAAAAGTTTAGCCAAGAGTCTTATGTAATTCTCAAGTGATGATGATAAAATGAAAGTGATGTGACCTTTATTTATATGAGGTCACCAAAACTTATATTTCCAGTTTAAAATGTCAACAACAAAATTTAAAGAGGGCCGATCCTCTAATTTCCCTTTACAATTTGCAAATATGAAAATAACATTAAATTAAAATCCATAAAGGGTGACGTCATGCCCCTAGAAGAGTGACTCTAGGCCTCAAAATGAGATGTTGAGCCTCTAGGTGAAGATCGTTTGGCCTCCAAAAGCCACGTGTCATGCCATCATGTACTAGAGTGCATGTCATGGGTCTTCTTTCCTTCAAATTGCACCACATCATCTTTGAACCATCAAAACCCCACCAATCATCCAAGGTGACGTCAAGGGCTAAAGTGTGATGTCCTAGGCCTCCAAAGGCCAACGTTTAGGTGCAAGGGATCCCCATGTCACCTCTCATGCTGTCTAAGTGTCTCCAAAGGAAACGTTCATCTTCTCAAGCCCTCAATGAGTGGGGTGCATCATTCATCCTGTGAGTGGGACATTTATTAATTATGTGTTTTCTTTTTACAGGTCCTTTATTTTTTTATGGGGAAGCACTTCATTGCTCTCAAGACCTTAGGGCTAGCATCTAGAAAGATCATTTATGGCTTTTAACTTTTTCCAGCGACAACACCTCTGGGCCTTTAGCCCCTTCTTCTCATGAAATGAGGTACAAGCCCTTCTTGGGGTCAGTGAACTTGAAAACCCAAAAGATGAGGAAATAGAGGGGAAGAAGTATGAACGAGAATGGTATGATGACCCTTCCAAGAGACCCCCAGTAACAACCCTCTTCTTGAGGGTGACCCACTTACTAGGAAACCATGTCAACCACCAAGGTGGAATAGGGAAAAAGGTAAAAATTCCAAGCAAATGTTTCACAATCAAGAGAGGACCCTTTGCAACATGTTCAAAATGCTTCAATAATTAAAATGACACTTACCATGAGACCGGACTTGTTACCTCATGAAGCAAGACCAATTATCCTCTGGGAGCCAAGCTGGTGTGGTGGATGCTGCTGTGCTGCTGGTGATGTGTGGTGGAGAGGAGGGGCTCTGTCGGTCATCTGGCTCTCGACACTTCATGTCAGCAACCTGCGGACCTCGAGACATCACTTCCTTAGTTATCCCTAGGCATGGGGGGATATCAAAACATATAAAATAAAAAATAGTCGAAGTGTGCATCCCTAAGACCCTAACATTTTCTCTTACTTCCTTCTTACATAACTTGATACCGCTCTTCCATGCATTCCTCATGTATCGATTAGTTTAACTTATGATAGACTTTTGGAGTAGCCCTTGGCACTCCTGCAGGTGCTTTTGTTGATTGGACTTCTTTTGTTCAGTTCCATTGACTTACCTTTTTGGTTTTTCTTGACATTAATATATTTATCTTATCTTATAACAGTCTTCATTTCTGAGTTTGTGAGTGGTTTGGAGGGAAATATATTTGGAGATTTGATTTTTCTATGTTTCTGGTTCATGTTTTTTGGATGACACACACCTGGTTCCTGGCTTTTTTAAAAAATCCAATGGATCTATTCTGTATCTGTTTCCATGCAACAACTTAGACAAACACATTACTTTGTAAATCCCGTTTTTTGTTACAATTACACTTTTTGGATAAAGACAATTTTCCCCCAAGCATTTATCATCCGGGACATCTGACTAGACATTTCTGGGATTGTGCAATCTTCACATTGAATTATTAAATGGACATTTAATTACTCCTTTTTGGATAACACAGACACACACATACACAGTGCTCTTGATGAATTGTATCTATGTTCTTAACATTGTCTTAATGGATAATTATGGAATTGGTTTACATCTGGGAAGCGATCAACATTTTCTTATGTTGCTTCAGTATCCTAAATGGTTTCCTGTTTGCTCTATTATTTCATCTGTAGGCAGCATCAATGGTCATTAAAGAATCTGTGGAGCCACTTTTGGAACAGTATCGACCTACGGGAATCACTTCTTTAAAATTCAGCAAACTTTTTCTTGGGAATGTAGCCCCAAAAATTGAAGGTGAGGTTTTAACTTTCTAATGTACTTGCTGAAGCTATAACTTTCTTATGCTGTTAATCAATACTGATGACAAGTGCATTTCTCCCTGGAGATGAATAGTGGAACTACTTGGAATGGCGATATTCTTTCTTGTCTCATGTTTTGTACTGTTAAGCAGCTGGATAGAATAAACACCACTATCACAAATAAATGTGATTAAATAGGTTACTTCAATATTTTTTGTTGACCTTTGTTTTTTTAAAGATTTTGTGAATGGAAAAGTTACATAATTATATATATTTTTGGGCTCTCTAATAAATGTTCTTTCCATGTTTCTTTCCTGATTCACAACAATGCAAGATTTTTAAATGATATAATAAAACTAGAATCAATGTACCATGTCCATTTTGGATTTGCTTAATTGTTTCTGAGTCAGAGACGTGTCATTTCACTCTTTGAATTTCTCTGTGTTTCTATTAATATCAATCCGATGTCAAAATACCTTTCACTATTCTAGACGAGTAAGGTTATCTCATACTAAGTTGTGGCAACTTCAGCTTCATCAGAAAATCTTAGTCTTGCCATTGAACATCAACATCCCAAATGCCAATTATGTTCAGATTATACTAAATGCTGTACACTGTAGGTACATACAAGCAAGACCCCAAAACTGATCAATTTTTTTATTATGCCGTCTGTTATCGCACAGTTTGTAGTTTGGGCAAAGCCCAACCCTGATTTGAGCTTGATTTATTTCAGATCTGGATTTAGCTTCTTTTTCAACACAGATACACTTAGATCCACAAAATATTAAACATATAGTAGCAGCAGAAAATAGATCACATCCACAAGAACACAAATTTACCCTGGGGAAACCCTCAAGGGAGAAAAACCCCAGCAAAAATCTTCCTTCCATTTGATTAATAGGCTTAGCAGGTTACATCAAACCCCAATGGGGTGCTACAGTACAAAACTTACAAGAGAGAGAGGACAGATAAAGACCTATGCATGTGCTGCTACCAGATCTGAACCAAGACAAATAGATCTAACTTCTTCAGGGCTTATAAACCCTTCCTCAATGAAAACAATGAGCAAATTCTGATCAAAACCCTTTGGATCTGAACTGACTGAATTCTGTAGCCCCTGAAAAATGATTCTGCAGTCTTGATTTGAGGATTTATTTCTGCCGGTTTAGATCTCTAATTTCAGAGCGTTCTATGGTTTTCACTTCCTCTTGAATAGGGCTATCCAATAACACTTAACGCCCCTTCAAGATCTGCTCTAGACACCAGATATAAACCCTGCAAAATTTCACTGGAAACCTTCAGTAGATTAGGCCGAATTCCTTGTGGGGATAGATCTGATTTCTGGCTGAGTATTTGTTAGAGCATTCAATGCGGAAAGATAGAGGAGAATAAGATCTATCTTTTGAGCCCAAGATCGACCCCAATGGCTTCCTGAAACCCTTGCTATGACCTGATAAAGTGAGTCACTCAACCTTGGATGAATGCTGAAGGCGGCGGCTATGTTTTGCTGTGTATATTCTTGTGTCCAGCGAAATGTTTCTCTTATCCTTCTTATGCTTTTGGATCTGATCTCAAGTTAGGTTAAGTCAATCTTCTTGGGATCTTCAATCTTGGGTTATCCTTATCCTTTGGAAGCTTCCTTGGGTTAAGTCGAATTGCCTTCTTAGGTTATCTTTGACTTTCTAGAAGTCTTATCTTCTCTTTGGGTTAAGTCGACCCCATGAGCAATCACTGCATAGCATATATCTGGACTGGTATGGATCATATACATCAATGACCCAATGAGCTGCTTGTACATGGTGGGGTCCACCAAATCTGAACCTGTATTTGAATCATGCAGCTTCCTCATGTTTGTAATCATAGGGGTAGTCATGGATTTACAACCCATCATGCGAAACCTTTTCAATACATCTACTGTGTATTTACCTTGTGCCAGAAAAATCTCGCCCTGTTTTTGCCACACTTCCAATCCCAGGAAGTAATGCATCCGACCCAAATCCTTCATTTCAAATTCTGAAATGAGCTCCTTCTTACACTAGGTTATCGGACTTTTATCTCCAATAAGGAAGAGATCATCCACATATAGGACTAGAATAATAGGTTGATTCCTTGTTACCTTGAAGTACAAATTTGACACCTAGCCGAAATAGGTGGTCAACATCTGGCTCCACATGGGGACGTATGCTTGATCTTTGGGAAGGAGAGCATGCGAGAACCTCAAAATATTCAAAACAAAGTTCTTAGCAATACCCAACATAAGTACATGTGTGAAAAGAATAATCAATTATCAATAAATGAAATGATATTGTCAATAATCACATAAATGAAATGATATTGACAATAATCACATAAATGAAATGACTATACAATGAACTATATACGTAAATCAAATAATGACAAAACTGAAAAATAAAGGAGAAAGGTTAGAGATACGTTACAGAGGGTGGCCCTTTGGACACCAAATGGCTCATCATTTGAAAAATAGCTTGAGGGTTCACCATCCAAATGGCTAAGGTGGAAAGAATTAGGACTGACCATGTCATGGATGAAACAAGACCTCAGATGTCTAAAACATCCCTGTCCGGGATGACTCGTTGAAGATTCTTTTCCAAGTTTTATCAATTTGGAGTGTTTCTTGAGAATATACACCCAAGAAACATGTGTCTTTCTTTATTCAACCACACTTTGAAGTTTGGCAAACCTTGGGAAATTTTGATAAATTTTTGCATATGATTGTCATGGTGGAAGGCCAACCACTGTTTGTAATGATCTGGAATTTGTAAACTGAAGTTGTCTTCCATTTTCCAATTATCTTGTATTAAGTCATCTGATGGTTGAGAGGTTGGAAGTGGAACTGTCAAGGAAACCACTTCACTGTTTTTAATAAAGCTGTCGAAGATCTTCTCTGAAGAGATGGTTCTTCAGGAGGCGGGTGGGAATTTTCATTATCTGGATATTTAACAACTTCAAACTCAACTTCCTTTGTTTCCTCCTGATCAGTTACTGACTCATTCATAGGTTGATCCAGAATTTCCAAATGAAATTCCGCTTCATGTTCTCTGTGAAGTTCTAGCTTTATAAGATTTGAATATCCAATGTAATTACTTGCATGGGCAAGGTGAGCTTCCAAGATTTTTAACTAATTTACCCAAATAAACTTTGTGGCTTTAATGACCTCTTTCGGTTTCTTGATGGGAGCTGCTGAAGCATCTATCTTAATATCTAAATGGACTGTTTTTATATCTGGAGGTTCCTTCTCCTTCCATTTTTCCATAAAAGCATTAGTTAACTCTTTGTAAGTTTTGACCTGTTTATCCTTAAGTTTTGTAAACCAATCAAGATCATCATCATCAAAGGACAAGATAAACAATTTCATTCTCACATCTTCATGCCAAGCATTGTTACACCATTTAGCAAGGCAATGAGAAACCCTGTAAACACAACGTTTAGCATCAACCACGTTACTACCTTGAAAACAAGGCAATTTTTGTAAGGCTCTTTCTGGAATCATATGTGGATAACCACTTATTGCAGAAAAATCAATAGGTTTATAAAGATCATCCATTTCTAAACTAGATTCATTAAACAAAAAGGAAAAAAAAAGGTCCACAGAAATGGACTGGAACCCAAAAATTACTAAGGATCGTACGAGAAGAGAGCTTGCCTAACCTCCTCCCAAAACCCTTTCAGGTTCAAGGATGAAGCTAAGTAAACCGTGAGTTCCTTCTTGAAGAATACTTTGTCAAATTATTTTGAAGTGGAGTCGTCAGATGATCAAGTTTATTCTAAACAAACAAAAAGCATCAAACAAAGCAAAAACAAAAAGGAAAACAAAAAGTCGCACTCTGGGAATAAAAAGACTTGTCCCCGACAACGACGCCAAAGATGTTGCCGTCCTAATACACACCTACAAGCGTGGAGAAGTCTCCAATCCACTTGGAGGCACAAACCTAAGTCTAGACCCACTGTCACCTTGATCTAGACTCCTTCTGTCTAGGCTCACTCCTAGGGAAGCGAAGGGGGGTAGATCCTATTAAACTATGTGAAGTTTTTATTAAAGTTCTAGGAGTTGATTGATTTATTGATTAGGGAGACCCATCCCAATGACAAGCAATCACACAAATGCAATATTTCAATGACAAGCAATCGTGCATATGCAATATTTCAATGACAAGCAAACCTTTTACTTAACAAAACGAGAATTAGACCAGTGCCTAAACATTATCCAATCCCAATTATTCCAATATACACAAAAGAAATATATACACACACACACACACACAAAGCATAATACTTCTACAAAAATGAAATATCTATCTATGCAATGAATTGAAAGACAACTTTATACCTTAAAGAATTATGTTCAAATAAATAAAGAGTACTTGAAATGAAAGATACTTTGAAAATAGTTATTCACATGAAATGAAATTACTTGAAAGTGAAATTGCTTGAATGTAAAGGAATGACAAAACTTGAAATGTAGAAAATGTGAGTTGAAAGTGTTGCAATGTGTGTAGGTTACTTTTAATAGAATTTGAGGTCTCTCTTTGAATTAGGGGCAATTAGATGTGAAAGTTGCAAGCCTAAGCTATGTTACTACCCCAAATCCCTATCCCTTCAACCAAGAGGAAGTGTTGGGTGCTCAACAAGGGAACAACAAGGTTCCCTTCTAGCTGCACAGGTCAAATCCAAGATGTTTGGGTGCTCAACAAGGAGGACACGCATTTCCGTGAAACCGTCCCTGACTTCAACCCCTTCTAGCCTCCCAAGTCACCCCCTTTTAATGGTTTTAGCAATAATAGAATTAGGTGCCTAATTAGACTAACCACACAGTCCTTTGCCCTTTCTTGTTACCCAAGATCTACAAAGTGGCAAGGGGAGGGAATATGGGGCAAAAGGCGGAGCAAGAGTTTGATTACTTTGCCAAAAGAAAGAAATTCTAACTAGCCATCACGTTATTGCAAGGGTGGCTAAGCCACTCACATGCAAGGTGTGGTCACAAATGAATAATTGAAGTAACTTGAAATAAATTGAATGAACAATCTAGCCACACAACTTTGCCTTAAGGACAAAGGTGGGAAAAATAAAATGAATTTACAAACCTCACAACTACGGCACAATGTGGAGGGAAAGCCGACTGATTTTGTGCCAAGGTGGGTAAACAATTTGGAAAAATAGAGCAAGCTAACACTAGCCACTCAACCTTCTCTTTGTGGGAGAACTGGAGCAAACAAATTAAGCAAAACATAAAATTAAATTTCTAACTAGCCAACACGATTTTGCAAGGGTGGCAAAGCCACTTACATGCAAGGTGTGGGTATAAACAAAACTTGAAAACAATTCACAATTTACAACTTATGAAAATGATAAAAGAATGCAAGCCCAAGAGACTCTCTTGGACTGCTTACAGTGATTTGGAAAACAAGAAGAGGGAGAGGGTTTTGCACCAAGGCCTTTGGATGCTTCCTTGAGCTCCTTGTGGCCAAAATTGGGCAGCACCTCCCCTTGGACTGATGAAAATATGCAAAAAATAGCAAGTAAAGTGTGCTGGAAATTGCTAGAAATCATTTCAAATGTGTTAGTAGTTGTTAGTATCTAAAACAACAAATTTTGTACGAAAAATATGAACATAAAACTTGATTAGATTGCAAGATTTAGAAGAGAAATACGTGTATAAATTATGTAAAAGAATGCTGAAATAATATTAGAAATATTAGTGAAGAGAAATGAAGCTATTTGAGTCCTCCTTTCCAAGTTTTGGTAACTTGCAAAGTTGTAAATACTTGGTACGCAATGAGGCAAGAAAGTGAGTCCTTTAAAATGGTCTACAAACTACTTTGCAAACTCAAAGAAAAACAACTCACATAGATCTACAACAATACTACTATAGATCTATCCCCAACAAAATACTTTGCTTGGGGTTTTTCAAGTAAACAATGTGTGCAAAATAACTACAAACTGCAGAAATATTACCACACAAGAACACCACACAAGAACACCAAGGGTACTCCAATAGAACACCAATAGAACACTACAAGGACACCAAGAGTTCCTCCAAAGCTTCACTTCTATTATTGAAAATAATCGCTGTAATATGGCAACAATATTACAAGAGAGAAAATGGGGGAAGAGCAAGGGAGAGTGAGGAGAAAATTAGGTAGCATGGAGTTGCTATGAAATTAGATCCAAAAAAGAGGAGGGTGAGCTTTCTTTTAAGGGAGAGAAGTAAGAGAGACCCCCCTTGCATTCTCTCAAGTGTCACTCCCAAAAGAGGGAGGCTCATTCGGGGGGGGGGGCACCATGAGAGAGGGGAGCTCCCATTAGGAGAGGAAACTCAAAAATGGGGGACAAAACCCCCTCTCCTAAGTTTAAACCTCTCTCTAAAGCCCCAAGGGGTGACCCAAGGTGTGGAATGGGTTTCCCATGTGGTCCCTATCACCAAATGGCCAATCCAATGGAGATGGTGAGCCCCACGAGAGACAAATTCGCCCTCTTCTCTAAAGTTAAGTTGTATGAGAGGTAGGAAAGGGGGGATTTGATTTATTTGACCCCCTATTACACAGAAATGACTTAGGAAACAACTTTTCCCCCTTTTCTCATGTTTTACAACTTTAGGCAAAATTTGACATTTTTTAATTTAGCCAATTATTTGTTGATTTTTGACTGGCTTGGACTCCTCATGGACATTGATTTAACAAAATTTGTCCAATTGAGTTGAAACTTGGTCCAAGGGTGTAGGGGGTCATAAACCATTTGTTTTTAGTACTCACTCTCATATACAAAATCCCCAAGGACCAAATTTTTACATTTTACATAAAAAATAATTAAAAATTTCCAATTTATGGGAAATTTTAATTATTAAATATACCTATCAAAACTCAACGAAATTTTGCAAGACTCTAGGAGATGTCTAGCATGGTCATTTACAACACTTCTAGAGCTTAGTCACCTATTGGGTCCGATCATTAGAATGCCTTTCACCACTTTGGAGGATTATTGAGTGAAAACCTAATCCAGGTGGATATCGGTGGCCACCCACCTTTTCCAACTGGCTCAAAACAACTTTTCGACAATTTTGACAATTTACTATTTTTAGCATGTTTTAACTTCAGGGGCCATTTTGAGGGCCTAAATGAAGGTTTTTCGAGATCGAGGTTCTCAGTGATAGCCGAAGGCATGATTGAGCCCCCAAAATGAATCTGCTCGACGATACCTTTCCAACGAGCTATCATACGCCTAAAACAGAGATCGTATGCAAAAGTTACGACCCCGAGAAGTTGATGTACTGACTTACCCAAACGGGGCCCACATGACTTTTGGCGCTTCATCTCCTAGGGTTAGGTTTTTGGATGTCTAGGACTCTTGGCATTCCCGTTTATTGTAAAAGGGCCTTCATTGCCTCATTGTAACCATCTTCTTGCGAATGCGAGTAGCCGTCACATCTCTTCTTAGAGATAAGCTGCCACCATTCTAGCGAGTCTTTCACTCTGTATTTTTACATTCTCTGTACATTTCTTTGATTAATAGAAATCGTGTATTACTGTATATCTGTGTTTATGGTTGCATCTCTGATACATTTCTGTTATATTATTGAATATCTGCAATATCTCTGTGCATTTCTTTATTATATCTCTGCTCTCATTTCGTGCCGAGAATAATCCATATCAAAACCTCAAGTAATTAAAATCATTGAAAAAAAATTTAATTACCTGAGGAAAAAAACACTCAATGAAAGGACTTCCCTAATGATAAAGTCCTAGGCGACTAAATTACAAAACTTGACCTATGCTAACATGTTACATTGCAAAATTTTGCCACGCAGGGGAGTCGACATCCCGTGGAGAGAGAAATAAATTTTGGGGGCAGAATTGCCCTGCTGAGCCATAGGTCTTCAAACTTGTTATACCACAAGGTACATATTTTCATGGTACATGACGTTGACACCTAGTTGAAATAGGTGGTCAACAAACGCAACACCTGGATCTTGGACGCTAGCCATATTTTGGTGATGACGTCACTTTCAAGGGTACGACGTAGCTAGGGTTCGGTGACTTCTTGGGGTATTGATGATGCATGACATGACGTTTAGTGAGGAGAGACATCACTTGCTCCCACACTGCTCTAGATTGATGCCACGTGGGCTTTGGAGGCCTCCCTCTTACCCAAAGAGGGCTTGACGTCTCACACGTGTGGCTCATTATGATTTATTTTTTGCACTTTTAGCATTTGTAAAGGTCAAATGAGGGGTTGGCCCCACTTGTATTTTATTGTTGACATGATATGTGGACAAACATGTAATGTTCCCAAGCAAATTTCGCTGGGAACTTAGGTGTTTTTTCTGATCTGTTTGTATGATTTTTCTTGATTGTTTTGCAGATTGCCTTCAAAGTTGCGCTGGAAGTGTTTTATTGGGGTTTATAGCATATGGATGATGAAGATAACACAACAACATATGAAAATAGCAAGATACAATAGAGACAACACAATAGAATGAACAACTACTTCAGATTAGACCTTTATTTAGATAATAAGTTGACCTCCATACATAAGATCTGCAGATCGGGAATGATATAGATAAAATATAGAAGCTGGGCTGAATATGCCTCCAAGATACATAATAAGGGAAGAAGAAATCCTCCAGGATCTCCAATGGCTACATGCAGAGATGAACAAGATCAATTTCTTTCCCTTCTAGATTCTTACTCCCAAATGTGGCTGAGTCGCGCACTTCCTGGCTGGCTGTCCACTAGGAATTCCAACCTCTTCTGTTTAACCCTCCAAAGCACTGAAAGGCACAATAAATCTATAGATATGATGATGGAAAACACCTGTGATAAGTCTCTTCTACTGTTGAGAGTGATCTCACCCTCCAACTGTCTAGATCTACAATAGACAGTGCGCCCTCCTTCAGGAAATTCATACCATGCTCACAATAAATCAATATGCAGAGAAAACCCTCCAAGAATGAGTGAGAAAGGCCGCTCTAGCCCTAGCAAATTTTCCCAGGAAGAGATCCTCCTCGAATCCTCCTCCTCCTGCTCAATCAAACTGATCTTCCTCAAGTAATGCGCACCTCCTGCAGAAAACCTCCTAAACTGCGCACTACCTCTTTCTTCCCGTATAACAATCAACCTATAATTGAATAGAATGGTGAGGGAGGAATCTTTCACTTCCTTGGTCAAGCTTGTATTAGGAACAGAGGGATCTTTCACCTCCTTGTTGATCACTAGGGTTTGTTCTCCCAAAACCCTCAAAACGTCTAAGCTGAAGCGCTCAAGATGCAAATGTAAAAATGACCAAAATGTGGAGTGAGGCACCCTTATTTTTCTTTTATATTCCGGTGTCTAATTTCCACTTAAATTATTTGCTTGGCTCCTAAAGTTATTTTCTTCACTTTTCCTAAGTTAAGTTAGTCACTTAGTGATTACTTTGGTGCCTCTTAGTCCCCTTTTTCTCATGAGACTATAGTCTAGAGGGGACATCTAGACTACTGAGTCTCTCCAAGCCTCTTTCAAGAGGAGGGGGACATTACAAAACATGTCAGGGTAGCCTCATATAAAAAGGCTAACCCTCACATTTATTTTTTCATCATCATTCTCTCACCATTGTGAGACTACTTTTGAAATTTTCATCCCTTAGGGGTTACTAGCTCTTTCTCTCTCATGCACTATGCTCGGAAATGATCTTTTATGGATGGTTTGCTGATTTTGGATGGATATTTCTGCAATTGGTTTCTTGGATGAAGTAAGTAAATTTCTGCAAATTCTTTGTTATGCTATTAATGTTTGTGGTGAAATTGCTATTTTGTTGCAAGAAGTCTTGTTTATTGAAGCCCTAAGAGAGTAACATAAGTGCTTCTTCCTCTCACAAGGTCTTATTTGTCTAAATTTGGTTAATTGTCCTTGCTAGGGTTATAACTTAGAACCGTAAAGCCCTAAAGTGCTATCACTTTATGATTTTAGCCCTAGCTAATTGATCTTTGACCTAGTTGAAGCTACAAGAAGGGAGAAACGATTTCTAGGGCCCAAATGTGCTTGCACCCTAGACATCATTCTCCTCAAGATCTGAAGCCTAATGCCCAAATGTGCTTGCACCTTAGGGTATAGATCCTACCTTTTGGTTTCAAGTAGATCAACCTTCAAGCTCGGTTGCATTGGAAGACTCCATAACCCTAGAAAGACACTAATCTAAAAGCAACTCTTGTGGTGAAAGTAAATGATAAAACCTCTCCCTTAAATCTCTCAAGTATCCTACTAACTATACTAACTCTAACCCTAGCAAACTCACTATATTTCTTGCTGTTGTTATAAAAGTTTGCTACAACCATCTAAACTCACAATACATTGCTACATACACTCATCTAAAGGTGGCTTAACTCACTCAGAAATTACCTCAAACAATTGGATAATGTTCTATTGGTTGTATGCTTAATTTTCATGGTCAATTGTGGTATTTCTGAGCATGAATTATTGCCGCTGTTACAAATTACTTATTGCTGTTATAAGACTGGATTACTGCTGCAATTTGCAACAGCCATAGCTAACTAACTGGTCTAGTTTCTTAAAGAGGTCATTGTTGCATTATTTGGCTTGGAAGTTGTTATATACATGCTGCAAAGTGTTCTTGTTTTGGGCAAGTACAACAAACTACATCACAACCTCTTTCCTTCCTTGACCTAGACCAACTATTCGGTGATCAAGATAGGGGTCGGTAGGCTTGGTTACTAAACTTGCTAGTTGATCCCTTGAGGTCACTGTTGTCGCCTTATACACACCTGGGAGACGTGGAAGAAATCTTCAATACACTCGGTGTGTCCTTGGGGGCAAGTGAGAGTTAAGGTGCTGTCACCTAATCCTCAACTCCTCCGTCTAGGCCAACTCCTAGCGAAGCCAAGGGGGGTAGTCCCTAA
>ML791008.1:304711-320658 GCA_009831015.1 Picea engelmannii | reverse complement strand
TGATAGCAGGAGTGTTCTTCCGGATTCATTGCATCAGTTTATCTTCAACCTCCACGGTGAATTTGATATGAGTACACCATCTAAAAAGGGAAGACAGTTTTTTGGTCCGAAATGTCGAATTAAAAACTAATGTGATGGATCCGGAAGAACACTCCTACCATCAGGGATGATTTTAGGGGCTAAATTTCGCTCATGGGCTAATTTTCCATGGCTTTTCCCGAAAAAAGATTCGCTATTCTAAAAATGATTCACCCAAATTCTATAGGATAAAATTATTTTCCCTTAAAAATCGCCAAAATTTTATACAAACTATATAGAATCCTTAGAAATTTGAATATTTTTACTAAAATATCGCCAAACATTTATAGTTGGCATATGAAGGATTACTAAGATTCGCCAAGGTTTCTACATTTTAAAATAAATTTCCATCCTTAAAATCATCCTTGCCTACCATAACACTGATCGCAAAAGCATTAGAACAGAAAAAGATTGATAGCCCAAACCATTGCACCAATATATGTTAATATCTGATTTCATTTTTCTGTGAGTTAGCTTATCAGTTGTTGCTCCATAATTATCAAGGACTATGTATGTGAGTTGAGGACATCACAACTTGTTTCTATGGTTGTTCAAATTTTGCTAGTACACACTCCTGTTTGGATAACGAATATACAAAGTAACACCGATGAAAAGCGTACTTCTATGCAAGTTATGAAACCTTGTTATCAGAAATGCTTCACGAACTTTTATAATAGTTTTTGAAAGCAAAGTCTTTTGCTCAACATTGATGGTTTTCTCTTACAACCCAAACATAGATGTTAGGTTTGCTGTCGACCAAGCATAGCTTATCATAAGATTCTGTTCTATTTTTTGTTAGCTTTTTAGCTCAAGAGGTACTCCGCATGTTTTGTCTTGAATGCGGATGTTACCTTAATGTTTACACTACCAGGCACTTAACTTTGTAATAGTTTTTATAAAGTTGTTTTAAGTGGTTCTTTTATTAAAGTGACTTTTTAATAAAGTGTACCTTCTATTTTTTAAAGTGACTTTATTTTCATAAAACACTTATGTAATAAAGTGAAAATCACTTTAATTTAAATGAGACATTTTGGAGGGAATGGATCATAACCCTTGATTTTGAAAAAGGCAAGATCTAATCTTGGCAAAAGACACTTTGGGGGGAAAATGTCATTTTCATATTATAAAAGAATGTATTGGATAGTGTGCAAGACAAGTTGAGAAGACATTGAGAAGATGAGAGGAGTTGAGTTAGAGAGATTTTCTGAGTAAGCGTGAGAGAGGAAAGTGAGCAGCAAAGAGGGCATGATTCCCAAGAAAAATTTTCTGTGAGCTTTTGGCCGAATATTTTTTTTGCTGTGGGAGGTTGTATTGTACGGATCCGCACAGTTCGTATGATTCCGCACAGTCTGTACAGACGTACGGATTTGGCACGGAAATCAATGCATTTCAGGCACAGTTTTCGAGACAAATTTCAGAATTTTTGTGGCTGTGGGCACGGAAAACGAGGTACGGAAGATGCCGTACATCAGTACGGTTTTGGCACGGGAAACGAGACAGATTTCTGTGGGACAGATTTGGTGCTGTGAGGTATTTTCTTTGGCTGGAAATGTTATTTTGCTGCTGATATGTACTTTCCTGAAGCCGAATAATCTCTCTCTCTCTCTCTCTCTCTCTCTCTCGTTGGGTTTCCCCACATTGGGGTTTTCCTTGGCATTTGCCTAAATTTTTGTGTGTTATGGGTTGTTGTCCACTGTGTTATTTCCGCTGCTATTTTGCTTAGCAATGTGTATTTCTGCTTATAGAAATTTCTGAATGTGAGTTTATGCATTTCTGAAATTTATGAAGACAGTTATCTCTAGGTTGCTAAGTGTTTGACAGAATATTAGCTTGCTGATTTTTGTCATTAAAAATTTACATTTTTTAAGTAGTGTTGGCAGAGGGACATGGTTGACACTATAGAACTATTTTCAAGGTAATTCCTATCCCAAGATATTTCCAAGTAAACTTATTACTATTTACGACATCAGGTTTCAATCATTCAAGTAAGGTTATCTTAGCTTGATGCTCTAAGATTTAGGTATGGTGGAAACATCTGTATGACTTGCAAGACATCCAGGGTATTAAGTGAATTGGGACATGCTAAAGTTTCCCATGGAATTAACTGCTGTACTTTTTGCCAATATATTTCTAAATGTCTTTTCCAATAGGCAAAAGTAAAAATATTGATTGGAAACGTCATTGCTTGCTTTTTCTTTCAATTGATAATATGAATTTCCTTCAGAGCCTAGGTAAGGAATTACTCAGTTCTTTTCTTGCTACATTTGTATACAATTCATTTGTAATTGTATTGGGATGTATATATGTATATTCTGGACAACCAGGATCTTCTCCAAGTAAAGAGTATTATAGAAATTCGTGTGACTCAGTTCAGCATGATTTCAGTGGGAAGTCGCTGATGTTATGTGTAAGTATTGTCTAGACTCTAGGATCTTTAGGTAAAATTTTGTTTACTTCAGCTTAACTCAAGTTTCTCTATGGTTTCAATTGGAAAAATGTTAACGAAGAATTAACATTCTCGAAAGACAATATGGAGTCTGTTCTATTTACTGTTAACGTGGACATATATTGTCCCCTTTTATCTATTTCATATTTATCTATATTCACAGTGTTGCATAGCATACATGCTGTGTTTCGTAGGTACTAAATTTTAAAAATCTATGTAGGTATACGAATCCAGAGCTTGAAAAAAGGTCAAATCATAATGGATTTGGACTTACGTTGGGGTGGTGATCCCAGTATAATCCTTTCAGTTCAAACACTTGGTCCTTCTTTGCCTATACAAGTAAATGCTATTGTACTCTCTCCGTTTAAGATTGCAGCACTATTACAAGGAATCTGAATTTCACTGTCCCAATTTAATTTCAGTTATAGAGCAAGATGAAAATTTGCATGTGATTTCATCCCAGTTTCAGAGAATTTCTGTCTCATTGTGTTAATTTTGCAGTTAAAGGATCTCCGGGTTTTCACTGTAGTGCGTGTGATCTTTCAACTTGCTGAAGATATCCCTTGCATTTCGGCTGTTGTGGTTGCACTTCTTTCCGAGGTTTGAGGAATAAACTGTGCACTATTTACCTTCTACTTTTGGTTTCTTGTTTTATTTTTCAGTGCAAATTCATAATCATTTAGAATTATGTGAAATATTCTCTTCAAATTTTGACAAGCAAGGTAGTAAGGACATCACAGTTATTCTCACAGTGCTGGAAATAAAGAATCTGAAGTGATTATTATGAAAACAATTTGAGCTGAGGCAGCACAACTATGGAAATCAGAGTTGTGTACAGTATGTGTATGCAAATTCAAACTCTACAAGAGGTCATTTTGAGACGATGGAATCTTGGGAGATGATTTGCTCATTATTGACTTATAATTTGGGTCATTTTCATTGCCTATAGTATTCTGCTGAAAACTTCCCGTACCCCTGTTGTTCATCTGATGTAATTCTCTGTTCCATGATGAACTCATTGGTTCAATGAAGTAATAAATACCGATGAACCGCATTTTGGAAATCTCTTTATGGTTTTTAGTTGGCCTATAAATAACTGTGGTCATGAAAAGATTAGAGTTCATGTGTTTTAACCTTTTCCTTGAGAGTTTTCCATAAAATAGAAACTGTGAGGCACAAAACTGTTATAGACTATATAATTCTATTATTAAGTGTACCCTTTTACTTTGTTTAGTTGCATAAACTTCAGAAGATAAGTGTAATATACATAAAAATATATTGTATTAATACATGCTAATACATTACATAACAACAACAAAAACAAAAACAAAAACAAAAACACTAATAATAATTAATCAACCAAATATAATAACCTTTCACCCTTGTATCCAGCCAGTGATCCAACTTGGTGGATATTTGTGGGATTACTGCTGGCTTGCAGCTAACATTTTCGCTCAATACTATCAACAAACATTCTGCTGCAAATTTATAGAACAAACCAGGAATAGTTGGTAATACAATTTGAACTAAAATGAAAGGCTATTTGTAAATAGATCTGACAGCGAAGTGAGAACAGACCACAGGAAACCACAACACAAAAATTGGGAGCCAAAAATTTGTTGCAAAATTAACAGAAAATAACACTGCAGGTGGAATCAACATTTGAAGTCACCTGTCAAACGTTGTGTCCACTTGCTCCATCAAAATATCAGTGCAACTCATTTACAGATTATTAGAAAGAAACAGAGATCTAGAGACAGAGCCAAACACGATGTTAGAATTTCTATCTACTGCAAAAGGAAGATTCTGTGAATTATTTCAAAAACCTATCTAAAATCCATTTAGCAGTTCACAGTAGAAGTGACTCAATATAAGCTGTCACAGATAAATCGATCCAGTCTTAACCGTCACAGAGAGAAGAACACAGAAAACATGGGCATGTACAAGGAAGAGTTTACTGCAGATAATGAATATTTAGGTTGAGCCATTGCCATGGTTAACTGCTGCAGGGTGACACCTTGCAACTTTCAATACCACCGCGAGTAACCTGAAATTTCCAACCTATTTCACTGGGCAAAAAAATTCCTCCCTGAATATGGTACACTGCCTTCAGAATCCAGAATCACCATTGACAATGGCCAAATGTCTTAAGTATATTCATCGAGAATATTGAACCCTTCTGTTTGCAAACGTCAAAATCTGAAGTCTCGACTCATTGGACAAGAGTTAATTTATAGCATATGTTATATTATATAATATAACTTGTCTATAGTATGATTCAATCTAAAAGGTTATAAAGTATTCTTTTTTTTCATTCAAGTTGTGGAGTTCAGTGACCTATCAAATGTACCCAAAAAAAGTTTAGTAGTATTATCAAGGCTATAAAGTGAGATTTTACTTTGTGGGACCCTTGTACTTTTGATGAACCTACATAATTCCAAGCATGAACCTACATAATTCCAAGTATTAAGTAAGACTACAAATGATAACATCTTTTGATGAAAATAGAAAAGCAAATTGTGGCATCAGAAAAGGCAGAAGATTTAGTCTGACCAGTTTAACTTAGGTTATAACACTAAATTAAGGTAAAAGGCGCATTTGAAGGAAAATGCATTATCATAGCTAATTGTCATAGAAGAATAGCAACAATTACATTAATGTCGAGTTGGCCAATCAATTACAAATTTTTGAATTAAATATAATTGAAATGTTAATGTTTAGGAAAAAACGATATAACGCAAAAAATCTACAATTGTCAATTGGTGATTATGTGTCTAGATTCCGCTAGTAGGAAAACATCGATATCACTATAGCTTGATTGTGGTTGGAAGCAGCAAGTCCTTTCATCTTAAATTTGGAAAAGAAATATTTGACATTTTTCCATAATAAAAAAATATAACATTGTAGGACTCTCTAGTGAAATTGTGCATGAAAGTTCTACCATTAGAGGATATAGAGGATGTATTAGATGTGATCCTTCAATTGATCAGAATTCATAATGGAAGATGTAGGAACTTCAGGGAAATTTTGGTTTTAGCTAACAAGGATGATAAAATTTCTCACCTTGGGAATCATAATCAAGATTTGCTCATACAAATCAAGAAGATAAAAAATGAGAACAAGACACAATGGAAAATCAAGAAACAACTCATCGACAAAGAAATTTTCACTGATTCGGTGGAATCAGCAACACTTGCAGAAGTTAAAGTACACACTATAAATAGAGAAACCCTCACAGAGAAAATTGGAGTGGAAATGTCAAGTGTCATTAATGATGAAAATTTGTCTATCGTTGAATATGTTAAGCCATCAATTGACAAGGCAATACTTAAAGATCCAATTATAGTTGAAGATCCATTTGCCATTGATGACGAAAAATTGTGGCTTAGCCTAATAGTATTAACACATCAATAAATACCAAAGAATCAGTTTCCGATTTTGATATATCTGAATGAAGTTCAACTATTAGACCTTATTGTTACACTAATCATAGGAATCGTCGCAAGCTACAATCAACGCATCAATATCATTCAAAACAAAATTCTTTCGACTTTCCTATATACCGAGATGCTAATCCAACTTATTTCCAAAGGTATACTAAGAAGTGCAATCGAAGAAGTCCCAATCAAATGTGTCAATGTATAGTACTGAAGAGGATCAACTTAGGGTGGATTGACCCCTTTTCAATGTGACAATATTGTTCACACCTTTGAAGATCTTACCCTTTTGTTTCCTCATCCAGCAAAACATTAGTCAAGAAAGTTCAAGCTAAAACGAAAATGTGAGCCTCTCCTAACTATGCTTTGAGGACAAAGTGTTGATGTTTTGGTAGCTGCATGAGGTATTAACCTCCGTGGATAAACCTTTGACTAGAATAGAATATTCTGGAAGCAAGAGAAAACCTAAACAGATGTGTGAAAACCCTGAAAGACAAATCGGCTTAGCGGAATACATAATATTGAATATTATATGTAGAAAATGACAGGTCGACCCTGCTTGAAGAGACACCCGTTCACCTGGCTAGATTAGTATAAATAGAAGGCACTTTAGCTCATTTAAAAAAACACACACTCACTCAGTTGGTGCACATATCTTAAAAGTGCAGTAGCAGCAGAAGTAGTACGCAAGTCTGGAAGAGGAGTAACACACTCTTTTTAATCCTTTTTGGTACTCTTACTTGTGCGCTACCTTGGAGAAGGTGCGCTCTCTTGGTTTATTTGTTGGTTCTAGTGTGGCTTCCCAGAATCATTCTATCTAGCAAAGGTTAAGGTGCTCAGGGGTGGCTTTGTGCCTATGGTTGGGTGACAATGGTGTAGCATTGTTTATGGTAAACGAGCACAATATTTTAACAGGTTATGGGCCCACACCACCTTTAGAACAGTCTAACCACTGGAAGGGATATCCGCAGCTCTCTGTGAAGCTCTTTGTAGCATAATTGCAATTGCAGCTAGGGTTTCTGATCTTGCAGCAGCAACAAACCCTAACCTGATTGTTCGGGCACTTTCAGTGAAGCGTTTGGCATAATTCTTTGATATCCTTGTGCGCCCTTAACCCAACGCATCTCCTGGTGCCCTCAGGCATAAAAAACATCAAAGTTGAATTTTTGGGTCAAAGCCAAAGTTTGACTGGTCAAAGTCAAGGTTTGACTGGTCAAGGTCAAAGTGAAAAACAATCATGACTTCCTCCATAATGTCAAAGTGGCGTAGTAGAAGCATGGTCTCTTGGTAGAGCATGGAAGACAAGGAACGACATCATCCTTGCAAAGAACAAAGGGCAAAATTATGGAACCACAAACTGAAGAGCAAGCGTCAAAGGATGAAGAGTTTGATTTTTGGAGCTTCCAAGCACATGAACATAGAGTAGGAGAAACAATAAAAAACAACTTTCGCAGATCTAAATCTTTGGAAAGAGAAGGGATCTTTGTCCAAGAAGCAATTGTAGAGCCAAAAAGATCTAAGATCTAATAAATTCAGAGGAACAACACACTCTCCAGGTTGGAAAGAATACTTGTCTCAAAAGAAAAGCAACTCAAGCGGAACAATAGCCAGACTCTAGGTTTGCATATCGGGTTTGATATTTTTATTGCTGCTTAAGTATTGCAATCCTTTAGATTTTATTAATGCCAAGAACAAATGAATACTTAGTAGCATGTACTATTAATATAAATGCTTATTGTACTTAATTGCAATATGAATTAACATCTCCTCTAGGAGATATTTCTTGTTCTTGTTCTTAGACAATGACACCTTGGTGATGCTATAATGAATTACCATGAAATTGATATGTTCTTATATAAAATGCTATTATTTTGGAAATACTTTTGCTCTTGTTGTCCCTGTTTTGGGCAGGTTATCCTACGTATTCCAAGAAGGTTACAATAAAAAGCAAGACTTGAAAGGACTTAGAGGGAGTCAAAGTTCAGGAGTCAATGATCAGGAAGAAGCAAGGTTTCGTGACACTTTGCAGAATGCATAGAGGCATGCAACAGATGGAAGCGTGATTCGAGTATTCTCTCAGTTAGAGGGAGTTGATGGCAAAATTCGAAAAGAAGGATCTTGTAGGCTTCATGCCGAGTTGTAGGTCTTTGTGTCAAGTTGTAGGCTTCGTGTCGAGTTGTAGGCCTTGTGTCGAGTTGTAGGCTTCATGTTGAGTTGTAGGCTTCGTGTCGAGTTGTAGGCCTTGTACCGAGTTGTAGGCTTCATGTCGAGTTGTAGGCTTCGTGCCGAGTTGTAGGCTTCGTGCCGAGTTGTAGGCCTTGTGTCGAGTTGTAGGCTTCATGTCGAGTTGTAGGCCTTGTGCTGAGTTGTAGGCTTTATGCCGAGCTGTAGGCTACTCCAGTGAGATGGTCTGGTATGCTGAGTTGTTGCTACACTAGTGAGACAGTCTGGTATGCAAGTGGCGTAGTCAAGACCTTGTATGGCTGTGATGATGTTGCTCGTAATATGATCTGGGTGATCATGAGATAGCGTGTGTAGCTCTAGTGATGCTACTGGTTTGAAAGACCATGTAGGTCTTGCCCATGCCATGTGAGATGGATGAATAATGATGATAGTAATGATGATACTCACGACATGGGTGGGTGAGCACCTCATGCGGGTGTAGCCCATGACGATGATGGTGACACACACTACGAGGTGTAGCTCTAGTGTTCTCTAGCGGGTTGTGGCCCCTAGATGAGATTGACAAGTCCACATGGGTGTAGCCATGTGTGACGTAATGATGCTACCAATAGCATGGTCTGCGTAACCGTGACGAGAGGATCATGGCATAGCGAGCAAGGCTATGAAGACCAGAAGGGAACATCATGGTTAAATACCTCCCTAGCTAAGAGGGAGTGTGGATGTTTTGGTAGCTGTGGGAGGTATTAACCTCCATGGATAAACCTTTGACTAGAATAGAATATTTCAGAAGCGAAAACCTAAACAGATGTGTGAAAACCCTGGAAGACAAGTTGGCTCAGCAGAATAAGTAATATTGAAGTATTATATGCAGAAAAGGACAGGTCGACCCTGCTTGAAGAGACACCTGTTCACCTGGCCAGATTAGTATAAATAGAAGGCGCTTTAGCTCATTTGGAAAAACACACACTCACTCAGTTGGTGCACATATCTTAGAAGTGCAGTAGTAGCAGAAGTAGTGCGCAAGTCTGGAAGAGGAGCAACAACAACTGCAGTGGTGTAGCACACTCTTGTTCAAACTTTCTGGTACTCTTACTTGTGCGTTACCTTGGACAAGGTGCGTTGTCTTGGTTTATCTGTTGGTTCTAGTGTGGCTTCCTGAAATTATTCTATCTAGCAAAGGTTAAGGTGCTCAGGGGTGGCTTTTGTGCCTATGGTTGGGTGACAATGGTGTAGCATTGTCTATGGTAAACAAGCACAATATTCTAATACAAAGCACCCTTTAAGGGGGAGAACATGTAATGCACATAAATACACATATATACTAATAAATTACATAATAATAATAATAATAACAATAATAAATAATAATTAATAATTAATCATGAAAGGTCATAACCTTTCACTCTTGTGACTAGTCAATGATATTTATATAGTCACGAGCGGTCTTATGTTCGACATCACAGGTATTCCAACAAAGGACGAACACCTTTAGTAACCACTCACACAACTAGATCATAGATCAACACACCGATGTTTTGACGTGGTAAAACCCCTACGGGGAAACATCCATGGCCCTAACCAACGCGACCACTTAGAGTAGTTTATTAATGCAAAATAAAAATATTATAGAGATTTTACAAGAGAGAGTTTCTCACAATCGATCATCGACAAATGACCCTCCATGTTCTCTAAATAGAGATCATGGACCAATCGGGTGTTAAGCCACAGATCAATGGCCGTTAAGATCAAGGAGAATATGAACCATCAGATCACTCTATGTTGGGAACATATCGTGACCGTCGGATTACCTAACTACAAATGCATACTAATGCATACTAAAGAAACACACTTTTACCTAATGACACATTAGACCAAGTAGATCTTAACTAATTCCTAAGTGTCTAAATATCCTAACATCCCCCCTTAAGAACAACTTGGGATAGTTTTGAAGGATTTACAATAGTGACACAATAGGAGAAGGAAGGAGGCATTAGAGCCTATCCCCCCTTAATGACAACTCGCTGAACTCCTAACATAGAGCGAAGTTTGGAAAACTTCGCTTCTGTAAGAGAGTTTGTGAAAATGTTTCCAACTTGATCTTCTGTAGGGAAAAAGAGCACTTCAGTAACTTGATCATGAATGCGCTTTATGATGAAGTGCATGTGTAGCTCGATGTGTTTGCTGCGCTGATGTTGAATTGGGTCTTTGGTGAGCTTGATGGCACTCTGATTGTCGCACCAAAGACTGGTCGGATGTTGTTGCTGGAATCCAAACTCTGAAAGGATTTGTTGAAGCCACAAGGCTTCTTGACTTGCATTTACCACTGCTCGGTACTTTTCTTCTGCTGAAGAAAGTGCAATAGCCTGTTGTTTCCTACAAGCCTAAGTGATGGGTCCTAAACCAAGGTTGAAAACATAACCTGCAGTAGACTTCCGATCATCAGGGTCGCCGACCCAATCTGAATCAATGAAACCAACCAATAAAGTAGTCCCCCTTGAACTGTAATGTATCCCAAACTGAACTGTACCCTGAACATATCGAAGTATCCTTTTAGCTGCTTTCCAATGGCTTTCATGGGGTGTTTGCATATACCGGGCAACAAGACCAACAACAAAGGAAAGATCACGACGAGTATGAGTCAAGTATAAGAGGCTACCAACTAACTGACAGTGCAAGGTGGCATCAACTTTAGGAGAAGTTCAAGTGGCAACAAGCTTGACTCCACATTGTAAGGGAGAAGGAGCCGGTTTACAATCTTCCATGTGAAAGCGACGAAGAAGGTCACACGCATACTTAGACTGGGAAAGAAAAATTCCTTCATTGGTTTGCAAAACTTAGAGGCTAAGGAAATAGTGCAAAAAACCTAAGTCTGTCATTTCAAATTTCTTCTTAAGGTTGGTTTTCACATGGTTTAAAAGTTTTGAGTCACTACCAGTAAGGATAAGGTCATCAACATAAAGGACAAGGATTATGAGATGGCTTCCTACATTCTTCGCATAGACATTAGGATCAAAATGGCATCTAGAAAGCTGTCCATTTTGGCATACCAAGTTCAGGGAGCTTGCTTAATACCATAAAGAGATTTCTTAAGGCGACAAACAAGGCTAGAGTCATTCTGGACATAGCCAAGAGGTTGTTCCATGTAGATTTCTTCTTGCAAATCCCCATGCAAGAAGGCGGATTTAACATCCATTTGATGGACCTCCCTTTTATGTGAGGCAGCAAGGGCAAGAACAAGGCAGATGGAATTCATTTTGGCTACAGGGGCAAAGATTTCATTATACTCAAGTCCTTGAACTTGGGAAAATCCTTTGGCAACTAATCGAGCCTTGTGTCTTTCAACACTTCCATCTGATGCATACTTAGTTCTTTAGACCCATTTACATCTGACAAGTTTTCTTCCTTTTGGAAGAGGTACAAGATCCCAGACATCGTTTTCCATTAAGGAATGATACTTCTCATTCATTGCTGTATCCCAATCTGGATGATTTGAAGCTTTTGAAAATGTCTCTGGATCACGAGTCTCTGAAACTTGAGCCAAAAGAGAAGAGGCTCGTTGGAACCGAGAATGTGTTCGATGTTGATTTGAAGGATCACTAACAAAATCACCAGCTACTTCTCGTGTTGAACAAACCCATCTAGGAAGCAGTGGTGCTGGTGCTAGTTCAGGTTCAATGGACTCATCTAGAGGAAGGTGAGCATGCAAAGGCAGATTTTCATCCTCACTGTCATCATCTGAAGAATAAACCGGAATAGGAATAGAAGAAGGCACAAACGCCGAAGATGGATCGCAGGCCGAAGAAGGCACAATCGTCAAATTAAGCCTGCATGCCAAGAGATTTTCATCAAATTTAATATCTCTTCTAATAATAATTTAATTATAACGTGGTTGAAGAAGTCTATAACCTTTGACATCTTCAGAATAACCAACAATTATACACTCTCACTTTTAGGCTGCAATGCTTTCCTTTTCTCATCAGGAATGTGCGCCCATGCTATACTACCAAATACACGAAAGTGACTTACATCTGGTTTAATTTTAGTCCAAGCTTCTTCCAGTGTTATATTTTTAAGAGCCTTTGTGGGAGTGCGATTTACTATGTAATTTGCACAGTTGATGGCTTCATCCCTGTTGACCACCTATTTTGACTGGGGTCAAATTCATGTACCATGAAGTTGTGTACCTTGGGGTACAACTTTTTTTGAAGATTTCTGGTTCTACAAGGCAATTTCCCCCCCGGCACGTCTTTTTGTAATCAGAATGTTCGCTCCCCTGCATGGGATAATAATGTAATAGGTTAGCATGAGTCATATTTTAGTTAGTTGCCTAGGACTTTATCCTTAGGGAAGTTTTTTCATCAAGTGTTTTTTATCCTCATGTAATTTTTAATTACCCTTGAGTTTTTCACTCGGAATAATTCTCCAAAGTGGTGAAAGACATTCTAATGATCGATCCCAATGGGTGACTAGGGTCTAGGAATATTGTAAATGACCATGCTAGACATCTTCTAGAGTCTTGCGGAATTTCGTCAAGTTTTAATAGTTTTTTTTTTTTTTAATTTATTAAAATTATCCATTTAATGGTAATTTTAATTAAATTTTGATGTAAAAATGTAAAAAATTGGTCCTAGGGGATTTTGATAGGGGTGTGAGTACTCAAAAGAAATGGAATGAGAGCCCCTACACCCGTGGACCAAGTTTCAACTCAATTGGACAAGTTTTACTAGGTCATTGTCCATGAGGAGTCCTAGTCAGTCTTGAATCAACAATTTAATTGCTTAGTTTGGTTAAGTTAAAAATGCCAAAAATTGTAAAATGAGCAAAAAGACATGAGAACGAGTGGGAGATGATTCCTAAGCCATTTCCTAAGTTAGAAAAACAATTTTCTAACTTAACCCAACCCTCCTTGCTTAGCCACAACCTCAACTCACCATCTCCCTAGGAAAAGTGCGCCCCCCTTGGTGAGCACCTTGTCCAAAATAAAAAATTAAAGGTGTGCCATCCTTAATGCCTAAACTCATTATTGGGTGGGATAAAAGGTGTTTCCCCCCTCTCACACCTTCAACCCTCAAACCCTAGATGACTAAAACCCTAAAAGTACGCCCTCCTTGAGATGAGCATTTTTTTTGGGTGAGTGACACTTGGAGCTCATCCAAGAGGGGTCTCTCTTGCCTCCCATGTATAAAAGAATGCTTGCCCCTCCCTCATTTCAGATCTATTCTCAGAGTAAAGTTTTTATGCCCAAATCTCTCCCACTCTCCTCTCTCTCCCATTTTGCTTTTTCTCTTTTCTAAAGTTTAATAATAGAAAATCTTTGGATGATACATGGTGTGCATTGGGAGTATTCTTGGTGCCATTCTTGAGCTACATTGAGGTGAACTTGTTTTGGTTTTATTTGAGTTTCTTTCTTATAGATCTAGATTAGGAGATCCAAGCAAAGTATTTTGCTTGGATAGATTTATGGTAGTATTGCTATAGATCTATAAGTGAGTTGGTCTCTTATTGTTGTTTCAAAAGTATTTTGTGATTACATATGAATCTACTCACCTACGCTCTTTTCTGTAGCTAGATCTCATATTTTTGCAGGTCACCGAGGGTTAGAGAAGACAAATTTCAGATCTGGAAATTTGTCTCTTCAACCACTAAAACCCTCTTATTATTTTCTGTTTCATTCATCATTCTTTCCTACTTCTTGTTGGGTAAATTTCAGTTCTGAAATAGGTTAAAATCTATACATTTACTTGCACATTTTTACATATAAAATTTCTGTTTTCACTAACAAATTTTTTTTGAAATTTTATGGTGGTTTTGTAGCATTTTCAGCAAGCTTTGCTTGCTGATTTTCTGCAGGTTTTCACTAGAAAATGGGAGGTGCTGCCCATTTGGGGCCATAAAACACCCAAGAAGAGCCTCCCAAGTAAGGGTTTTGGATACCCACTTCTTCTCTTCTCTATTTCTCTTTGTAAGTAGTCAAAAGAGAGCCTCTTGGGCTTGCATTTCTTCAAGTATTTTACTTTTCTGCAATTTTATTTATTTGTTTGCCTACATCTTGCAAAGAGGACTGGCTTAGCCACCCATGCAAAATTGTAAGGCTAGGAAGTTAGATTAATTTTTTGTTTTGAACATTTTAATTCTTTGCCCCACTTGTTCTTAAGACAAGGTTGAGAGGCTAAGTTTCTTGCTTTCCTTTCAAGTTAATTCTTTTAATTTCATTCACCTACCTTGGCACAAAATCGGTAGGCTTGTCCTTCTCCTTGTGCCTTTGTTGAGGTTGCAAAGTGTTTCTTTTAATTATTGTTTGCCGCACTTGTCCTTAAGACAAGTTTGAGTGGCTAGGAGCTCTTTATTTTATTTTCCAAGTTTTATTTCATTGCATTGATTTATTTTGCCTACACCTAGCAAAGAGGTTTTGCTTAGCCAATCCATGCTATATCGTAAGACTTGCTTTCTAGATTAATCTGTTAATATCTCATCTTGTTAATATTTGCTTAAGTATTCTTTTCCTTTAATTTGTTTAAGTTGCAAAGTTATTTTACCTTGTTATCTCTCCTTAAGTTAGGCAACAATCTTAATGTGTTAATATCTTGCATCTTAAGTTGGGAGTCAATCTACTTTGCAATTTACTTTTTTTCATCTTTAAGTTGATCATAGCTTGTAACCTAGACTAGGAAGGAATTTATCTAGTCTAATTAGGCACCCAAGGCTGGTACAACTTTTGCCACAAAAAATGAGGCTTGTGGAGGCTATAGGGGGTGCTAAGTCGGGGACGACTTCACGACACTAGGTGTCCCCCCTGCTTGAGCGCCCAAGTTTTCTGGGTTGACCTGTGGAGGTAGGGAAGGGCCTTGTTTTCCCTTCTTCTTGAGCACCCAACAATCATTTTGGCCAAAGCGGTAAGAGTGTATGGGTAGACACATAGTCTAGGCTTGCATCATTAAATCTTAAGCCCCCCTAATCAAAGAGAGACTCTAAAATTCACCTAAAATTTACCTACAATACTTTCACAACACTTGTTCTTTACATTTCAGTATCTTTAGTTGTGCAAGCCTTGTTGTTCAAGGCATTTTCATGTTTATGGGTTTACTTCACTAGCATTTTCATTTCCAAGTTCAAATCATCTATTTGAGTTGCGCACTTGCTTTACTTCCAAGTTACTTCAAGTTGCATTCTTTCATTATTGATTATCTCATGTCCATGGTCTAACTATTCTTTAATTCTTTGTCTATATTGTGCTATTATCTAACTTGCAGTTCCATTGTATATTTGTTCCTAGCATTATTTCATCTTGTAACTTGTTGTAAAGTCATTTTGTTGTAATTAGATCACTTATTCATTCTTTGTATTGTTTGTGTACAAACTTAATTGACCCCTTGCTCAATCTTTAGGCACTAGTCTTAGTTGTCCTTTTAGGGAAATATTTTGATTGTCATTAAGACTTTGCATTTGCATTGCTGCTTGTCATATAGGTTAGATTCCCCCTAACTTAACAAACTAAAATCAACTCCTAGAATTCATTAATCAAATTTACATAGTAAATAGGGTCTACCCCCCTTGGCTTCCCTAGGAGTGAGCCTAGACGGAAGACGTCCAAGTCGAGGTGACACTGGGTTTGGACTTAGGCATTGTGCCTCCAAGGACACACCAAGTGGGTTGGAGACTTCTCCACATTTGTAGGTGTGTATAAGGATGACAACACGCCCAATACTTTAGACTTAATCCCTTAGATTGGATCATACAATTAGCCATTTCTTTTAATGTGTGGTTCTTTCTCTCAACAACACCATTTTGTTGTGGTGTATATG
>ML791008.1:286306-301889 GCA_009831015.1 Picea engelmannii | reverse complement strand
TGCTGGGTTTTCTTCCCCTAGAGGGTTTCCCAGGATAAATGCTGTGTCTCTTGTGAATGTGTATTTCTCAGTGATCTTGTTCTTATTATGCTCTTATCTAATGAAATGCAAAGAACTATAATAATGGCATAAACATTAACAGTAACTGGTTTGCAATATTCCATTCCGTACCTCTTTAGCATTTCTCTGATATACTTAGTTTGAGAAATAAAAATTCCTTGGTTTCTTTGACATATCTTAAGACCTAGAAAGAAGGATAGTTCTCCAAGTAATGATATTTCAAATTCATTCTGCATATCCTTTGCAAATTTTTGGCTTAACCTGTCATTAGTACTTCCAAAAATAATATCATCAACATAAATTTCAATTAATAAAATACTACCTTGAGTTACCTTGATGTAGAGGTTGCTGTCTACGCTTCCTTTCCATAGTTCGTAGGGAGTTTTGTCATTGTTGTTTCTGAGCATTACTTTGTTTTGAATGTGAACTGCTGTATGCACTGCATGTGTCCAAAAAATATCTGTCAATTTGGAATCCATTAGCATTGTTCGAGCCATTTCCTATGTAATTATCATCCATTATGATAATGTTCCTTTGTCTCTGAACCACTCTTTGAACCAATCTATGAGTCCATGCTCTCGTCCATACTGTCCAAGACTCTACTTGTGCAAATGTCCATAATGCTGACCTATTTATCACTATACTATCACGAAATATTGATGTCCATCAAATTGTACTTCTGCTAACTGACTGCTCTGGATTTGTCTTCTCAAACTCTGCAAGCTGCTCGAAGGATGGTTCTTTGGTTTGTCACAACGATCGCATAGACTGCCCCTGTCTAATATTCATATTACCTGGGAGTCTCTAAGCCAGATGGCTCAGAACAATTCCTGCTCTGATGTGTCTTCATCATCATTTTCATTGGTAGATTCATCATCATCTTCATTGGTAGATTCATCATCTCTCTGAGCTTTGACTTCTTTCTTTCTGTCTGTGGATTCATCTTTCACTACAATGCCTGAAAGTACAATCTCTCGAACCTGTTCCTTATTTACCTGTCCTTCTTTTCTTTCAGTTATTTTCCAAACCTTTCTGTATCTGGCATCTTTCTTTTTCTATGTAGAATTTTCTTCATCTCATTTTATTGCCAATATTGCAGTCTCTGGGACCTGGTCTTTGTTCACCCGTTCTTCGTGTTTTCTTATCAATACTTTCTTATATCTGATATCCGTGTTCTCTTTCATGGAAGTATCAATCATGCTTCTACAATCACTAACTATGTGTCCACAGTTATGACATTTGTAACATTCAATGTTACGTGGGGCCACATATGCACTTCTTGCTTGAACATTTCTTTTATAATCCCTGCAATCTGCAACCTTATGTCCAAAATTAGTACAATAAAAACAATGACCATAAAATAAATTTGCATATTGTTATCGCGCAGTTTGTACTTAGAGGTAAAGTCTAGGTAAAGGAAAAGCAAACTGGCGAAACTGGAGACTATCCTACCACTGTCACCTCGATAGGATATCTCTTTCTGCTTAGGGTGGTAGGCCTAGGGGAGACGTCCCCGGTGACCTGGGGTTTTGAGAAGGCAAAGGCTTATGGCTAAGTAAAAGTTTCCCCCCTCACAAGTCACCACCGATCAGAAGGTTTGGCTAAACAACCAATAAAGATAAAGATAACCGAAAGTACAAATGAAAACCAAAAGTGTACCTTCCCGAGACAAAGCAACAAGAAAAACTATATATGTGCAAGATCACTTGCTTGGTTAGTACTTCATATAATCAAGGACTTTCTGATATAAAGCAGTTGATAGACAATATTGATGAAGCAAATCGGTGATGTACAATAACAATGATTATAATATATTACTTCACAATAAATGCTCTGAACTCTGACTTCTTTCTTTTTGTCTGTGGATTCATCTTTCACTATAATGCCTGAAACTACAATCTCTCGAACCTGTTCCTTCTTTACCTGTCCTTCTTTTCTTTCAGTTATTTTCCAAACCTTTCTGTATCTGACATCTTTCTTTTTCTTTGTAGAATTTTCTTCATCTTGTTTTATTGCCAATATTGCAGTCTCTGGGACCTGGTCTTTGTTCACCTGTTCTTCGTGTTTTCTTATCAATACTTTCTTATAAATGATATCCGTGTTCTCTTTCATGGAAGTATCGATCATGCTTCTACAATCACTAACTATGTGTCCATAGTTATGACATTTGTAACATTCAATGTTACGTGGGGCCACATATGCACTTCTTGCTTGAACATTTATTTTATAATCCCTGCAATCTGCAACCTTATGTCCAAAATTAGTACAATAAAAACAATGACCATAAAAGAAATTTGCATACTGTTATCCCACAGTTTGTACTTAGAGGTAAAGTCTAGGTGAAAGAAAATCAAACTGGCGAAACTGGAGACTATCCTACCACTGTCACCTTGATAGGATAACTCTTTCTGCTTAGGGTGGTAGGCCCAGGGGAGACGTCCCCGGTGACCTGGGGTTTTGAGAAGGCAAAGGCTTATGGCTAAGTAAAAGTTTCCCCACTCACAAGTCACCACCGATCAGAAGGTTTGGCTAAACAACCAATAAAGATAAAGATAACCGAAAGTACAAATGATAACCAAAAGTGTACCTTCCCGAGACAAAGCAACAAGAAAAACTATATATGTGCAAGATCACTTGCTTGGTTAGTACTTCATATAATCAAGGACTTTCTGATATAAAGCAGTTGATAGACAATATTGATGAAGCAAATCGATGATGTAGAACAACAATGATTACAATATATTACTTCACAATAAATGCTAAAGAAGCTTCACAATGAGCAATAACAATTTATCATCAATGTCAAATACCAACATTCATTGGAAGCAACGACTAGCCAATCTTTCAATTTGCTCAAATAAAGGATTAAATGCTGCAAAGTATAAGTATAACTCAAATGGATAACATCAACATTAGGAATAGTAAGTAAATCTAGGCTAGGGTTAGAAGATGTTAATGATTGTTCAAGAGTATTTGGAAGTTGTGATCAAAAGCACTCAAGTACAAGGTCTTAGATCAATGCACTATTAGGGCAAATGGAGTCAAATTAGCTGCAAAAGTTGAAGGATGAAATGATAATGGTTGGTTTAAAGACAAGAGAGATATGATGGTTGAAGTGTTGTTAAGGCAAGGCTTCAACCACTCAACAATAGGGGAAGACGACTCACTAAGGTGTAGTAAACCTAGGCCTTAGTGCATCTTCCTCCTTCTTTAGCTCAAAGGGYAAAGTAAAAATGGCTAGCTTGAAGAGTGAATGGTAGAGTGTTGCYATGGCAAGGCTTTAACATTTATCTTCAACAAATAAAATGGCTCTTAGCATAACTTAGTAGGGACTTGAAACAAGGACACCAACATGTGCTTATTCCCTAGGGTTTAATCCAACAAATTTCATTAAAATGCAAGTAAAAGATACCATAACCATTCAATAAAAGAAGGATTGCAGAAATTTACTTACATTCATCAAGCATTCATTAAGCCAAACCCTAGTTGTAAACCTTCCACCTAGAAAATGCAGAAAATAGCCAAGAAAAGCCTCCTTAAAAAAGTGTGCATCAATAATTTCAGCCAAAAACCCTAAAGGAGGGCACAAATTTCAGACCTCACACAAGTGCGAGTGAAAGATGATGAAAATAAGAGAGTTTTAGCTCTCTATTTATACAATAGCAATGACCTTAATTTAATTTTAGGTTACCAAAAGGCTAACAAGGCCAAAATACATAATAATATTGTTTTAAATTAAATGTGATAATTTAAAACCCTAATCAAGCAAAAGTGAAGACGTCATGCCCTCTTTAGGGTGACGTTAGCCCTTTCTAGGGCAACATGGGCCTTCTGGAGAAAAACGTTAGCCCTCCTTGGACCTCTAGAAGCTGCCACACATGCCAAACATGCCACAATTGCCTCCCAAAACTGCCACATCACTGGATGACGTCATAAGATGTCTTGGGTGACGTCATGGGCTTTCCAAGGCCAACGTCCTAGTGGAAAGGCCACAACCCCCCTGGGTAAGGCTCTGCCAGGCTGCCTCTGTGGAACATCCTCGCAAACCCCTCTAACTTATCTTTGACCTCTGCTGGGGTCTCAACATCCATCTGGTGGGCTCTCAGCCCCATGGAGGTTCGAACTAATCATCTCCCCATGTGTATCTGTCCAATATGGTACCTGTTCGTTGGGTATGATCCTGCACATCAACAGATACGACCTCCATGGGATCATAAGTCACAGGGATCATAGCAATGCCAATCACGTCCAATCATCAATTTTATTAAACATGTGCATAAAACCCCTTTTACCCAGTCAAGTGCTCAAAGACATTACACAAATCTGCAAGCCAAGTTTGGAAGAAGTGACAGGGCGTCCTATTGGGCTAGTGTTCACTGGATGTGGGATGTTTTGGGAGAAATCAAATCCAAGTCATGTTAGTGGATGAGGTGGATAAGGGATGTCCTGACAAGGAGTGCAGTGATAGCAGGGAAATGCATGGCTTATCTGTGGGTGTCTTTGTAGTGGGTGAGCTGCACCTGTCTTGGATGCAAATGTTTCCAAGCCCATTCAATCCTTTTATCTTTTCTTTATTGCTTTTTTCTTCAAGAAGCTGATCAGGGGACACTGCCCTGGCGTGGTGACCAGTGGTGGCAATGTTACCCACAAACACTTTCATAGAAAAGAGAAGGCTGGCTCATGATGAAACCCCCTTTCTTTTGGCTATGCCACCAAGAGCCACTACACTGACGAGGTAACCAGCTGCTAGTAGTGTCATACCGCTAGATGCCCATGGAACTAATAGGCTGGCTCTTGATGAGACCCCCTATCCTTTGACTAGGTCTTGTTTTATTATTTTTTTATGGGTGCCTCTTGTTTCTTGCTGAGAAGCCTTTTACTGCTTTCTCGGGGATCCCTGGGCGAAGCACCTCAAGGTTTTATTTTTAGGCTTTTATCTTTTTCTAGCTGCTTTTACCCTCTGGGCCTTTAGCTTCTTCTTCCCACTAGGTAAGGTGCAACCCTTAAATAATTGGCGAACCCAATGCCCAGACCAATGTAAGGTGAAAAATGGTAAGTATGATGGGAGCAGACGATGACTCTTCATGAATCCCCCCAGTGGCAACTCAAAACCTATGGGCACAAGCTTACTAGAGCATCCTGTCATTCCCCCCAGACATGGTCAAGTGGATAAGTATAATATCTAAGCACCTGTTAGAAACAAAAGGAACTAAATGCACACATCTATCCTCTGCGTTGGTTTGGGCATTGGGTTTGCCAAGCTAGTTAAGGGTTGTACCTTGCCTTGTGGGAAGAAGGGGCTAAAGGCCCAGAGGGTAAAAGTAACTGGCAAAAGGTAAAAGCCAAAGAACAAAACCTTCAGATGCTTTGCCAAGGTATCCCTAAGAAAGCGGTAAAAAGTTTCTCAATAAGAAAAAGGAGGGACCCATAAAATAAATAAACTCAAGACCTAGTTGGAGGATAGGGGGTCTCATCACGAGCCAACCTATTAGGTCAATGAGCATGTAGTGGTATGACACTACCATTCAACTAGTCACCATGCTAGGGTAGTGGTTCTTGGTAGCATAGCCAAGGGAAAGGGGGTCTCATCACTAGCTAGCCTTTTCATCTCTGTGAAATGCTTGTGGGTAACACTGTCACCACTGGTCACCACGCTAGGACAATGTCCCCCAACTATTCTCTTGAAAGAAAAAAACAATAAGATAGAAAAGAAAAAAGGCATTGAATGGGCTTGGAAACATTTGCATCCATGACAAGGTGCAACTCACCCTCTTCAGAGGCACCCACAGGTAAGCCCTACATTTTCTTGTCATTACTGCACCCATTTGCCCAAACATCCCCATACCATCTCATGCACTTACATGACCTAGATTGGTCTTCACTTGGAAACATCCCACATCTAAGGAGAATTAGCCCAATAGGACGTCCTAAAACCCTCTCCAAACTTGGCTTGTAGAATAGCATAACATCTTTGAGCACTTGTCTGGGAAAGGGGGGTTTTATGCACATGTTTGGATAACTTGATTATTAGATGTGATTGACATTGCTATGATCCATGTGACTTATGAGCCCATGGAGGGCGTACTTATTGTTGCTGTAGGACCATGCCCGACAGACAGGTACACATAGGGAGATGACTAGCTCAGACCTCCGTAGGGCTAAAATCCCACCAGATGGATGCTGAGACCCCAGCCAAGGGCATACATATACTAGAGGCTTGCACTGGAGAGTGAGGAGGACGTTCCACTAGAGACAGCCTGGCAGGTCTGGTCCCAGGGGTCTTGCCCTCCCACCATGATGTTTGCCCTTGAAGGCCCTTAACATCATCATTCAGAGCCTTGACGTCACCTAGTTGAGGCACTCAACTTGAGGACGACATTGGTTGGCACGTGTGGCAGTTCCAGAGGGGTTTTGAGCCCCAACATTCCACTTGGAGGGCTAACGTTCCAACAAGGAGGCTAACGTCACCCTAAGAGGGGCATGACATCACTCTAAAAAGCTTAAATTAAGGTTTTATTTGACAAATTTATGTACAATTGGATTTTCTCATGTAAACTGGCCATGTTGGCATTTTTTACCTAATTTTGTAATTAAAGATCATTTTGATTGTATAAATAAGGGATTTTGCCCTTGTATTTTATCATCATTCTTTCACTCACACAAGTGAGGTCTGAAATTCGGCTCCCTTATGGTTTATTGGCTGAAATTAAGTGGTGCACAACTCTTGGAGGAGGCTAATTTTGGTATTTTTTGGCATTTTCTTGGTGGAAAGTCTTCAACTAGGCTATTGCCTAGATTATTCTTGGTGAATGTAAGTGAATTTCTGCAATTCTTCTCTACTTTAAATAGTTAAAGTACATTTACTTTGCATTTTACTAAGATTATGAAATTGCTAGCTTAAAACCCTAGGAGATCAAACACATGTTATTGTCCTTGTCTTAATAGCTTTTCACCTACTAGATTTTGCTAGAAAGCCTATCATTTGAAGCATTGTGCTAGAGCCCTACCATTGTAGCACTCTAGCATCATTTGCTTCATCAAGCCTTCATTTGCTTCAAGCTTGAGCTAAAGAAGAAGGAAAACCACTAGGGCCTAGGGTTACCTACTTCCTAGTAACCGTTTTCCTTCTGGGGTTTGTTGATTGAGGCCTTGGGTTACCAACACCTCAACCATCATCCCTCTTGTCCTTGGCTCACACATTATCATTTGATTTCTTCAAGATTGCTGCTGCAAAAAGTGACTCCATTAGCCCCAAAGACATTGATCTAGACCTTATATTTGATTGATTGATGTAAACAACCCTTAAATCTTTTACCTCAAGCTATTTACTAACCTTTCCTAACCCTAGATTAGACTAATCTACTAATATTCTTGCTGCTGTTACAAAAGTAAGCTACAACCAATTATTACAGCAGTATAAGCTCTTAAAAGCAATCACTAAAGTTGATTTATACATTGCCTCATTAGCTTCTGACAAGTGCTAGCTTATTGCCATTGATATATTATCATTTTGGGTCATTTTGAAGCTTATTTAAGGCATTGATTGTGAAGCTATCATCTTATATACATTGTTGTTATAGATTTCTGTTTGCTTCATCTCAAATCAACTTATTTCTTTCATTGACAAAGTCGAAGGTTTTATGAAGAACTAACATCGATTGTACTTGCAAAAAATAGTGTTTTCTTGTTGCTTTGTTCTGGGCAGGTACACTTAAGCATATCATTGCTTTATTTGTTAAAACTTTGGGACTTTCTGATCGGTGTGACTTGTGAGAGGGGATAACTTTTCTTGATACTTCAACCTTTGCTTTCTCAAACCCCTAGGTCACTGGGGACGTCTCCCCTGGGCTTTCACCCCTAAATAGAAAGAGGTGTCTTATTAAGGTGATAGTGATAGGACAACCTTCTGTTACGCCAATTTTCCCTCGTTTAGCCTTTCCCTTTTGGACAAGTACAAATTGTGCGATAAGATTTTGGTGCCGTTGCCAGGGAACACTGAGTCAATTCTCCTCAAAGACGACACTTTTCGGTAAACCTTCCCTCAAAAGCCTTTACTTTGCAAAGCTTACCTGGCGACTCCACTGAGGGTGATCCCCTCATCCCTTTGATAGTTTCAAGAAAACTATCTAGCGACTTCACAAATGATGACCCGTAGCGAACGTCAATACACACTTCCTTCTTCTCCCGCAGTTCCTATTGCCCCTACAGATCCTCCTAAATGGTCTCACAAAGAAGTTTTTGGCCCTTTGGACTTAGCTAACACCCAAGGAGGATTACATGATCTTGCCAAAATGGCCAATTCCTAGATACCTATGTTCTCAGGAGAGGTAGGATCTTATGGCAACTCACATTAGACTAAGTTTTATGAGGGGTATGAATTTCACCAATCAAGAGAAGAACACCCTGACACCTTTATGAGGATCTTTGCGAGCTCACTCACCAGGAGTGCCAGAACCTGGATTAACAAATTTCCAAGCGGAAGCTTCAAAACCCCTGAATATCTAGAACGAGCTTTCAAGAACAATGGTGTAAAAAAGAAAGTATGGCTTCCTTTTACTCTCAATACCTCGAAGTTTGCAAAGGAACCAATGAAAACATTAGGGAATTCAATGATAGGTTCAATATTCTCATTAGCAAACTTCAACCCGACTTTCACCCAAAAACGACTATTCTCCAACATTACCTGAACTCCTTAGAAGGAACTTTGCAGTTCACCTTCAAGGATCGATTACCTGCAAGCCTAGAAGAAGCCCAAGAGGCTGCTAGCCAGATTGAGGAAAACATTAGGTTCAACAATTCCATCCATCGAGTTAACCTTTTAAACGACAATGACATCTGGGAGCCAAATGAGGAAAGCATGGTGGAACCAAAGCATAACCTCCCAGAGATCCTAGAGGTGGAATATAGTGCTTTCCCTAGAAAATGGAGCACAGGTTTCTTAAACATGAAAGATGCTTTCTTGTTCTCTCAACAAAATGAACCTCCTGAGGATTTGGAGCCCACTCAATATGCTTTTAGAAACCCCGAGGTTGAATATTTTGAATACTCCCTGCCACAAATCTATGATGAGGAAAATCTTGAAGAAGAATTTCCCCTTGTTTACCAGGTTGGAAGCATGGGAACAAAATATGGGGAAACTGCACCCTTTTACGTTACTCTCCAAGTTAACGGTTTTCTTCTCCATAATTGTGTTTTTGATCCAGATACCCCTAGAAACATTATGACTGAAAAGGTCATGCACCAGTTAGGCTTGAGTATATCACAACCAAACATGTAAGGATGTTTCACACGAGGCATCATTAAGGACCTAAGTGTTGCCTTCCATGCTTCCCCAGATGCCCCTTTCACTATTGATGTGTTAGTAATAGACACTTTGAGCAATTGGGGAATTCTACTCTGTAGAGACTTGATAGAAAGCTTGAACGAAAGTTTCCAAAACCAAGTGTCTAAAGCTATGATACCTCACCCCGAAGGAGGATTCTTTACCCTTCACAAAGAACCCATCACAGGATGCCTTACTGAGACCCATGAAGAACCTGATAATCAACTCCATTGTGTGAACAATGGGATTAAAAGTTGGTTTGTCCAAGGGACAAATTCAGAGGATGAATCTACCAAAACACTTGAAGGAATGTGGACTTTGGAATTTGATGGAGTTCATTCGAGTTCTAGCTTGGGAGCAGGTATTGTCCTAACAACCCCATCCAAGGAGACCTTCTATTACTCCTATAGACTTGAATATCACTATACAAACAACGTTGCCGAATACAAAGCTTTGATTATAGGTCTCAACTTGGCAATTGACAAAGGTGTCACACACCTAAGAGTTATAGGAGACTTGGACTTAATAGTATCACAAGTGTTGCTAGACTTTGCTGCCAAGAATGAGAGATTAAAAAGGTACCGTGACTTTGCAAGATCCATTGCAAAATCTTCTGAAATGGTATCAATCAAAGCAGTTCCCCGAGAAGAAAACTATGTAGCAGATGCCTTGGCTATTTCCGCTTCCACTTTACAACCCTGTGATGATCCACTCCAAAACCTATGCAAAATGGAAGTCTTGTTTAGACCATCGATCCCTGATAACTTGGAACATTGGCAAGTCTTTGAAGATGATGACCAAATCCTTAGATTTATGGAAAACAGTAGAGAATTCACTGATTCACAAGTAAACTTCCTAGCTGATTCCATGGACCTAGACGTGGTTAACCTGCAAAATAACACCTTGCCAAAAGGATGTGTCCCTTTTGAACACCTCTTTGTCAGACACAATGTTTACAAAGGAAAAAACCCCAACAAACAAACAGATGAAGCCTTGGAATTCAACATTGGCACTGAGTTGGATCCAAGAATGGTCAAAATAGGGAAAGGGAATATTGAAAAGGAAATGATTGAGATACTATACCTCATAAGAGAAGTCAAAGATACCTTTGCTTGGAATTATGACGTACTAAAGGCTTATAGGGGTGATGTCATCTGACATGCTATATCTTTGACAGAAGGAACCAAACCTTTCCGACAAAAGTTAAGACATATTAACCTGAAGTTGGCAAACCAAATACAAAAGGAACTCCAAAAGATGGTCGATGCTGGTATCATAGCTCCCATTAGATATTCATCATGGATGTCAAATTTGGTAGTTGTCCGAAAGAAAAGTGGTGAGATCCGTTTGTGTGTAGATTTATGAAACCTTAACCAACTATTCTTGAAAGACAACTACCCCCTCCCAAATATGGAACATTTGTTACAAAGGGTTACTATGGCAGGGATGATGTCCATGCTGGATGGATTTTCTTGATACAACCAAGTGTTACTCAAAAGAGAAGACCAACTTAAAACGACATTTACCACCAGGGAACATTTGTGTACTTAAGAATGCCTTTTAGCCTTATGAATGTAGGTGCCACCTTTTAGAGAGCGATGGACTTTGCCTTTAGGGATCTCATTCAGAAAATCATAGAAATTTACCAAGATGATCTCACGGTCGTATCAAAGGAGAGGAAAGACCATATCTCACACCTTAGAATTTTGAGAGATGTAGAAAGTATGGTATCTCCTTGAACCCTAAGAAGTGACTGGTCTTCCTCTTGTTTCATGTAGAGATAGTGTTTGTGCGGGTTGTGTTCTCAACAAACATCTGTTGAGATTTGTGTACCTTGGGAAGTGGTTCCCTTGTGGTTTTGAGTCCCTAATCACAAGTGGGAAATACTTTGCTACTATGTATCTTGTACTTTATGTCTAATTCAAATTTGACTTAAGTCAAAAAGTTGAATTTTTGTCACTTAGGAAAAAGTGACTAATTATTCACTTTGTGAGTGAATGAGGGGACATAAAGTGAACTTAGGGAACTTAACCCAAGTCGGTTTGTGAGTGAGATTATTGTTGATATTATAGTAGCTGCAGGAGGTATTAAACCTCCATGTGTAACCTTGACAAGAATAGAATATTTCGGGAAGCAAGAAGAAACTCTAAAGCATTGGAGATAACCCTAGAAGACAAGTCGGCTAAAGAAAATAATTAATATTGAGTTTTTAGCCTTCAGAAAGAGAAGTCGGCCCAGACAACTAAGGAAGAACAATATAAATACAGGATGCCAGAGCTCATTTCGACACACACAACTCACAACTGCAGAAATTTAGTAAGTGCACAAGTTTGGAGAGTAGCTGCAGCTGCAGCTACTGCAACTAGTATTTTCGGTTTTAGGCTGCAGCTACTGCAACTAGTATTTTCGGTTTTAGGCTTGGACTTTCTCTTGGTTATGGTTTGGACTTTCTGCTTGGTACGCTAGCTCTGGAAAGTGGTATGCTACCTTGATTGGCTTTTGGATCTAGGGTTTGCTTCCAGAATTATTCTCTCTGTCAAGGTTAAGGTGCTCGGGGGTGGCTTCGACCTATGGTTGGGTGACAATATTGCTATATTGTCTATGGTTAAACGAGCACACCTATTATTTCTAATAGGTTATGCGCTCAGTTACTGTTGCAGTTGCAGTCAAAGTTTTTGCTGCAACAACGAAACCCTAACCCTCTTGTTAAAGCACCTTAAGTGAAGAGATTGACCTAATTTTTGGATAGCCTAGTAGGCCCTAACCTAGCGCACCTCCTGGTACTCTCAACAAGCTAAGACGTCAAGCTTGAGTTTTTGGTCAAAGTCAAAGGTTGACCAAGTCAAAGCAGTCATGACTTACTCTATGAAGTCATAAGACAAGTTAGAAGGGGCTTCTAACTTCAGAGCATGGAAGACAATGATTGACCTCATCCTTGCCAAGAATAAAGTGTTGGATATCGTCAAAGGAAGGATCATGGAACCACAGTTTGAAGAAGGAAAAGAGAAGGAACCTCAGAATGTTGCAGTTATGGAGATGTTCAAGGACAATGACATCAATGCCATGAGTATCATAGTGGACTCTGTAAAAGACCAGTTGATAGCCTACATCTCTCATCTTGACTCATCTAAGAAGATGTTATGATGCCTTAACTAATCTCTTCTCAGTCAAAAACATTGGACAAGTAATGAGTTTGAAGAATGAGCTTCGTGACATGAAAATGAATAATGATGAAAGCATAACATCATACTTTGTGATAATCTCTCAGTTAAGAGATCAACTACAAGCTATTGAAGAAATCATTTCAAGGAACCAATAAATATAGTACTCAACAATCTTCCCAAGACATGGGATGCATTTGCCGCAAGCATGAACACAAGAAAGGATTATCTCACATTCGAAGAACTTTGGACTTGCTCTGCACAAGAAGAATCAAGGATTAACAAAAAAGAGAAATCCCAAAAGAAATACGATGATCAAGCCTTCACAACAAAATTCAAGAATTTCAGGAATAAGAGGAAGTTTGGCTTAAGGAAGTATCAGTTGCTGAAGAAAGGGAACCCTCAAAGAAGGCCAAGTAGGATAAAACAAACTTCTTCTTCTAAGTCAAGGTAACAATATACTTCAAAGTTCTTGTACATACCATGTTTACATAGTTTCTGTACATATCATGCATATCTATTTCTTAGAAGATAAGATGTTCAAGTGAAACAATACCTATGGAAGAATAACAAGATAAGGATTGCTATCATGATGACTACAAGTCAAGAAATACACATGAAAAGATGAAGTACGATGACAACTCTTGGTAACAATTCTCGTGGAAGCTATTATATAAGTAACAATTGCTAGATAAGCCAAAATCAAAATCAGACTTGAAGAGACCCAGAAGAAGTCAAGACAGAAAGAAGTCAACAATCAAGAGGAAATTAGAAAAAGACTTGTGACACTTTGCAGAAGGCAATAAGGATGCAGACGGAAGCATGGACTCTCTTAGATAGAGGGAGTTGATTATATAATTCCAAAAAGAAGAGCATGCATTCATGCATGAAGTAAGGATTAAGAGGGAGCTAATCCTAAATTATATGGTCCATTGAGGATTATGAAGTATATGTCTATGTTCCCAATGAAAGTAGCAACCATGATAAGTAGCACGTGTTCAGAAGAAGTCTTCTTCGAAAAGAAGCCTTATAGTATCCTTAGTTGTCAATCTACATCCATGATCCTATGATGAAAGGAAGAAGTTGGAATCTTCAGGGCATGGAATCTATAGAAGACTCCATGGACCCAAGAGCTAAAGAGAAACATGAGGAAGAATATGAAGATTCCAAGAAAGAAAGAAAAGCCAGAACAACTAGTTATTATACCAAGAATCACAAGACTACGAGCTTGGTTTGAACCCACTAGAAGCAATCAAGTAGAAGAAATGGAAGTTATGATAAAGAACAGTGTATGTAAGAAAATTTGAAAAAGACTTATGAATGGAAGCATTGCGAGATTCATAAGTTTTTCCAGAAGGAGGGAGAAGACTACGACGACAACCCGTCCCAGTAAACCAAATGTATCTCCTGCAGTATCCATGGATTGGAATTTACATGTAAAAGACTTTTCTTCCCAAATAAAGCAAATTGAGAAAGAAGCTTATACCAGAAAGAGACCCATGTATGCAGATATAAGAAGACCTTGTATGGATTCAAACAACTTGATGCAAAGTATCTCATATACAACAGAAGCGTGGTGAAAAACTTTCTATGACAGAGATAGTGTATCAAAATGGTTACTCAGAAATCTGGGATGATGGATTGCTAATCCATGACAAAACTCTCATGATGACAGAAGAAGTGCTACCACGATGTCATGAGCTAGCAGGAAACAAAAGCACTGAATTCGACCATGATATATTGTAATGATCAGAGCTATATGAAGCCTTCAAAGAAAACCAGTGTTCCATGAAAGACCGAAGTACATTGAGATCAAACATTATATTCTCCGTGATGAAGTCCAGAAAAGGGAAGTGGTTCTGCAATATATCTCTACAGATGAGCAGATAGCAGATATTTTGGTAAAGCCTCTGTCCAAGATGAAAAGTTTGTGTACTCAAGAAACAAGTTGGGGCTCGTGGAGACAAATTCCTTATTGAAAAAGGAAGAGATTACTCCTAGGTTGGGAAGGAGCACTGATATGTTATTGATTTATGGACAGTCATTTTTCAGTTTGAAAAATGGTCTAGGATGAGCAGTTCCTTTCCAATTCGAAAAGTGGTTTGAGATTTCTGATGGACAGGCATTTTCCAGTTCGGAAAATGGTCCAGATCGAACAACATTTTCGTAATGAAAATGGTCCTCAGATGGCTCCAATAGATAGATGATATGAGCTGCTACAAAATGCTCCCGTCAATACAAAATAAGCCTCCAAAGGCTGAATACAATGTGAAGACCCAAGGTGCCAACAATTATGAACGCCCAACCCCCTTGGGCTGCTAGTACGCCTGCTGGATGATAAGGGACCAATATTTTGGCCCAGTTGAAGGAGATGCCCAAAACGTTCCAAACTCCACCAAAATGTAGATCGGGACCAGGGAAACTCCTCCCGGAAGTCTGAAGCTCCAATACTCAATCCTCCTCCTCCAATGGCTGAAACCCTAATGCAACTTGCGCCCTCTTGAAGCCCTGAATAGCTCAATAATTTGTTCTATATGAGGGACACCTCCAAAACCTCTGAAACTCTCTAGGATGATAGATCGGGCTGTGATAACCCCTTAGGAGAAGTTTCAGGTCCAGATTCTAGATAGAACTCCCTAGATTTGAGAAATACTGAATCACAGGACGTCCTCCTTGCCTCAAGGCCGTCCCAATCTGTAACTGAAGATCTGATGGTAATAACTCTTCATGAAAGCCTCCAAAATGTTGGTCAAGGACCTGCAAATAGAACCCAAGTGTCGGAATACCCCCAAGCTCTCCTGATTGGCTGGATCAAACTCTTCTTCAAGATATGGTGCGGCCCTGCTGGAAACCCCTGAATAGTACGGCCTTGCTGTTCTCCTAAATCGATGGGTGGATCTGTGATGAGTGTAGAATGGTGTGGGTGGAGTATTTCATCCCCGAGACCAAGCTTGGAACAAGGTGAGTGGGTCTTTCACCACTGAATTGTTCACAAGGGTTTGTTACAACAAAACCCTCAAACTATATGCTCAAGAGCAAT
>ML791008.1:240279-251111 GCA_009831015.1 Picea engelmannii | reverse complement strand
TCAAGGGCCATGCTCAAGTCAATCTGCTCTCGTACCCCATGTCTAGGACCATGTGGGCCTCGAGACATGATCTCCTGGTTATCCCTAGATATCGGGGATAACAATCCTCATAAGGTCGCTGGTTACATTTTTTGAGGTGGACATTCTGCATTCTTTGAGTTTGGTTTTTAAGGATAATCTTTCGACTCATATTGTCTCTTTGAAAGAGTGACACAAGGGCATCAAGCCTCTCCCTAGACTGGTCTTTTTTGCAACATGTGGGATCAAATGATCCTTGATGGCTTCAAGGAATACCCTCTGTTCCCTTTTATCTTTCTTATCCCACGCTGCCTGCACTACTGGGTCTATCGCTGCTGGTGTACCCCCTGAGGTCTGCGTTGGAGCTGGAGGAGGGTTGGTCATGACTTCCCATTAGTTTTGTTCCTTCAGGGTCACTGAGATTCTTGCTTTCCAAGGAAAAACGTTTGAAACCCCATCTAGTCGATCCTCAACCTTCACACTGGTTACTAACATGGATGATTTGAGCTTTTTCCTTTAACTTGTTGAAGTAATATGCACTGAATACAATAGACCTGCTTTTCTCTTAGAGCAAGAGATTTGATACCATGTTAATTTACTCTAAATCAGCTAGATAAGTAAACATATCAGATACAAATATTTTGCTGAAATAATTAACTCTTGCATGCAACGGAAAACGAGAAAAGCAATCACACACAATACACAATTTTTCTTCTCTTCCAAATCAATTCTTCATTCAAATAACTTCGGAACCTAGAAGAGCTCCCCTCACATGGAAAATGGCTCTGGGAAACAAAAACCACAAACCAAATCTGTAAACTTGTCACATCGTTGCCTCAATTTGTGTGCTGCTGAATTGAGGCTATCTGTACAGACCTATATGAATCTGTATGGATTTACTATTACTGTAATAAATGCATCTTCCTTGGGAAGTGTGTGACCTACTGCAATTAATGCAGCTTGCTACCCACATGTGCGACCTTTGCTGTACGGATCTGTTGCTTTGGGATGCGTGCAACCTGCCTTTGGAAGCGTGCGACTTGTTTTCCTTCCTCGCCACGCTGAAAAATCAATTTTGATTTTTCTACTTTACCTCACGTGACTTGTGAAATGAATTTTCATTGTGTCTTTTGCTTTACCCTCTCTGTCTTTTGACTTGAGTGATTTACCTAATCTCAATTGTCAAGATTAGATCGTGAGATCAACAATTCTCTTTTAATTAAATCATTAAGTGACTTTAACTTAGTCACTTTAATAAAAAGACGTTCACTTTATTAATAAAGTGAATTTAGGAAAGGTAAGGATACATTTAATGACGATTTCCACAAGTAGACACCCTTGTGGAAATACCTGTCCGAGCTACAAACAATAACAATTAGTACTGTTACAGGGCAATACAAAAGCAAAATTTAGTCAATCACTGGCAAAATAGACCTTAAATTTATGAATGAATCACTAGATAAACAGATGTGCTAGCTGACAACTCTTGAAGTGAGGCGTAATGAGTCTTGACAGTGGGTGATCTGGATTTAGTTCAACTGTATTTAGGCACTATTTTACCAAATTCAATCATGGGTTTATTTAAAATTTTATTATGGTGATTTACTACAAGTTTCTCAAAGTTTTTTGAAACCAATTGCTTCAACTGCCCTGTGAGAAAGTTCAAATTTGCCCAATACTACTTCTTGGCAAACTCAAGAATCTAGTTACCACAAAGACTTCAAGAATATATCATTTTAATAGCTCTTAGGGAAAGATCTATCTAACTACATATATCTGAAAATTACTCCAATTACATTAGAAATATAACAACAACAAATTAGATTTGGAAGTTTCATTAAGAAAGCAAAACAACATAGCACTTTGCCCAACTTCTGTAATAAATCAACATACTAAATTGTTATAAAAACATGGTATATCCACAGAGGTTGAACATCTTAAGACAAATGGTCACACATACAGATCAAGGATCATTACACCAGTGTTTTACGTGGCTAAAATCCTCAAAGAGAGAGTAGTCCATAGCCCCAGTCAACACGACCACTTGATGGAATATATTAATGCAAAAAATGGATGGATTACATGAACATCTCTCAATATCAATTATTGACAATGACCCTGCATGCTCCTTAAATCACGTGTTAAGCCACAGATCAAGTGTCATTAAGATCAAGGAGATGTTCGAACTGTTGCATTACTCATATGTGGGACATGATTGTGACTGTCAGATTTGTAAAGTACAAAAGCACACTAAGCAAAGAAATTAAAAACAAACTTTAACCTAATATTACATTAGACCAAGTTGACCTTAACTAACTCCTAGTGCCTAGAATCTAAATATCAGAACTTTCCCCCTTAAGAACAACTTGGGATAGGATTGAAGGATTTATAGACTGACAAAAGGAAAAGGAAGGAGGCATTAAAGCATACCCCCCTTAATGACAACTTCTTGAACACCTAACATAGACCAATTTTTTAGGAAATTCGCTACTGTGAGGGATTTCGTGAAAAATTTAGGAACTTGATCATCTGTACAACTAAGTCACCTGACCTGATGAAATGGTAACACATAAATACCAGTGTCCAAAACATGATACGACGACCTTGGAAATAGGACACACACACACACACACACACACACACACACACATATATATATAGATAGATAGATATGAAAAAAAATGAAAATTACATATAAAAATTAAATATAGACATAAAGATTCATATTTTGTTAGAAACTGGAAGATTTATACCATACAAAACATGTAACATAATACATTGTAACATCAACAATGATCAAATGACAAGCACTAAACACACAAGAAATTAGAACCATAAACTATAGGATTCTCAATCTCATTAAGTCGTCAAAATCAAAATGTATTACAATGTACATAGGTACTCAGTCAGAGTCATTAATACTATAGGTGGTGTTATCCCTTGAGATGTTCTAGGCTGTAAATTGGACTATACCAAGGCACCTTGTGTTGATGTTTTGATAACTGCGGGAGGTATTTTTCTCCTGGACAACCTTTCTTAGAAGAAGAAGATTCCATAAGTCAAAGGAAGACCATTGAATAGTGGAAGAACACCCCGAAAGAGAAGTCGGCCCACAGGAAAAGAATAAAGCGGAATTAGAACCTCCAGGAAGAGAAGTCGACCCACAGGAAAAGATAAAAGGGAAATAGAATTTCCCACAGAAGAAGTCGGCCCCAACTAAAGTGTTTTGAAGACTATAAATAAGGTGATGTCTTGCTCATTTGGATACACACACTCACTCAAGAAGAAAGCGCTAGTCGAGGGAAGGAGAAGACACAACACTGCAACATTCGAGGTTCTTGGTTATTCTTGGTGGTGGTTTCTCTTGTGCGTTCTCTTAGAGAAGATGTGCACTATCTTGTATGGTGCTGTTGCTGCAACTATTTGGTGAGCTAGCTCTATTTTGTGCATTAGCCTTGTGTTAGGGTTTCTTCATTATCTGTTGCTCTTAAGAGCTTGTTCATGGCTGGGTTATATTATTGACGAAATCTATCTAAGAAAGGTTGGCTGGGTTTTTCCCCGGGTTTGGGGTTTTCCCAGGATAACTCCTGTGTCTCTTTGTTCTTGTTTATGTTGTTCATATTTTCAGTATATGGTATATGATTAATGAATGTAAAAGAAGATCTAAATACATTGGTAATCCTATTGCTCAGAAAAATTAAGAAAATCTATCATTGTTTCAAAGCGAGGTTACCTTTAGACAATCTAACAAGTGGAAGGAAAGATCTTGAGACTTGCACCTGCAGAACCCTTTTTTCAAGCTTGTTGAGCACTTGTTCCAAATCGTTGGGAATAATTCCACTTCAGAGCAACTCGCCTAACCCTAGCACACTTACTACAACACCCAGATCACAAATTGGTGAAGTTTGAAATTTTGCAAATTTTAAGTTCTAGGGTTTCGACCAACGAAAATTATTACTAGTATGAGAGTTGAGGATAGGATGGATGGAGCAGACAACTTCAGATCGTGGAAGCATAGGGTACTTCTCATTCTAGAAGAGAATGACCTTTTGGATCATGTCGAGCAAGTTCTCCCAGAACCAGAAGAAGAAGACTCCAAGGCAAAGTTCAAGAAAAATGAAATCAAGGCCAAGATGATCTTGACAAATTCAATTAAGGATCACTTGATCCCCATTGTATTAGAATTGAAGACACCAAAGGTAATGTTTGATGCCCTAACCAAACTATATGAAAGGAAGAATACTACCATGAAGCTGACACTAAGGCATCAATTCAAAAACGTAATGATGAGCAAGTCATAAACAATCTCCAACTACTTCATGAGAATTTCACAGATTAAGGACCAATTAACAACTATTGGAGATTTAGTGGATGATGCAGAGCTTGTGACTACTACACTTAATGGTTTTCCATCTTCTTGGGACCCATTTGTTCAAGGAATTTGCGTAAGAAGTAAATTGCCCAAATTTGACAAGTTGTGGATAGACGGTAACCAAGAAGAATCTAGAGTGATATCCATATCACAGAAGACTAATGATGAATAAAACCAAGCTCTTGCCGTTCATGTGAAGAAAAGGAAAGAAAGGAGAGATTCCAGTCCGAAGAAAACTAGAAGACCACACCATAAGAAGGATATATTTAAAATCAGATGTTACACTTGTAAGAAGTTGGGACATTATGCCTTTCAATGTCCTCATGGAAAAGGAAAGAGAAAGCATCGTGCACATGCAACAGATATGGAAGAATCCACACCTCAGAAGAAGACAAAGGAATCAAAGGATGAAGAATATGTATTTGTCTCATCCCTCACAGGTACTATCACTCAAGGAAGTGATATCTGGCTCGTGGATAGTAGTGCTTCCAAACACATGACCGGGTTTAGAAGTTCCCTCGGGAAATTGATAGAAAAGAATTCATCCCTCCAGGTGGGACTTGGGGATGATTCCAGGCATGCAGTCAAAGGAATAGGAGAAGCCTCCTACCAACTTGATTTAGGTAATTCTATCTCAATTAAGGATGTATTGTTTGAACAAGGCTTAAAGAAAAATCTTGTTTCCATTTCTGCTTTAGAAGATAAAGGCTTCAGAGTAGCGTTTGTGGATGGCCAAGTTCTTCTATGGCCCGAGGGTTCAAATAGTGATTCAACTATTGTGATTGGTGTTTGAGAGGAAGGATTGTATAAATTGAAGGGACATCCAGAACATGCCCTTGTACATAACAATGTTAGCTCTAGTGAGCTATGGCATTGAAGACTTGCTCACCTCAATTACAGAGCATTACCAATTTTGAGCAAGATGGTTACAGGTCTACCAGATATGCAGGTCGACCATGATGGAGTTTGCAAAGGATGCACACTTGGCAATAATACCAAGGGAAGCTTTTCAATCAGTGACAACAGATCCAAGGGAATCTTGGACATCATCCATTCAGATGTATGTGGACAAATGATTGTGCCTTCTGTAGGTAACTTTTTGTACTATGTCATTTTCATTAATGATTACTCACGTAAGACATGGATCTATTTCTTGAAAGCAAAAGATGAAGTGTTTACCAAGTTTCAAGAATTCAAGGCTTTAGTAGAAAATCTCTCTGGAAGTAAGATCAAAATTTTGAGGTCAGATCATGGAGGTGAATTCACCTCAAAAGAGTTTAATGACTTTTGCAGAGAAGCAGGGATTAAGAGGGAGCTTGACAACTCCCTACAATCCCCAGCAGAATGGGGTTGCAGAGAGAAAGAACATATCTATTGTAGAAGCAACTGCATCAATGATCCATGACCAGAACTTAGCCGTGCACAACCGTAGATATCCAGAATAGAAGTCCTCATAAGATATTGGGGAACAAGACACCAGAAGAAGTATTCATCGGAAAGAAGCCAAAAGTCAGCCACCTGAGAATATTTGGCTGTCCAGTGTACATTCATGTTCTCAAGGAAAAGAGAACGAAGTTGGAGTTTTCAGGAAAGAAGGACACATTCGTTGGATACAGTTAGACTTTGAAGGCTTACGGAATATACATCCCTGGGCAGAGACAGATTGAGATCAGCCAGGATATTACATTTGATGAAGATGAAGCCTTTAGGAAATCTAGAGAGTCTCACATGGATGAGGACAAAGAGGAGCAGGAGGCTCCAAGGGATGCAGTTATGGTCGACTCTACTCAAGAGAAACACATTCTAGAAGATCAGATTGAGACAATAGAGCTAGAGACACCTTTAGACCCACCTAGAGAAGCCACTGTTACCAGAAAGAGACCAACTTGGCTTTGGAACACTTTGCAGGAAGTTGAAGGACATGCAACTCCCAAAGGCTCCTTTAGGGAGAGCAAGAGACCACACAAGTTTTCCAGCTATGTGGCACTGATGAGTAAAATCATTGATTTAGAACCTTCCACTTTTGAGGAAGCTGCTAAGCAACAAGTATGGAAGGATGCCATGATGGAGAAGTACCAGTCCATGATGAAGAATGATGTGTGGGAAGTGGTTTTGACACCAGAGGGGAAGTCAATAGTGACTTCCAAGTGGATCTACAAGATCAAGCATGCTGCAGATGGCAGCATAGAGAAGTACAAAGTGAGATTTATGGTTAGAGGGTTCTCCAAGAAAGAGGGAGAAGATTATGATGAGACATTTGCTCTAGTAGCAAAGTAAACTTCCATGAGACCGATTATTGCTATTGCTTCTGTTATGGGATGGAAATTACACCAGATGGATGCCAAGACTGAAATATCCCTGATCCAGTTGATCAGGATATCTACTATGGATCTAGTGTTTCGTCTCACAGATTTGATACACTGGGGGTTTCTGGATGCGTTTATCTTCAGATCTGATACTTTGGGGGTTTTTGGATGCGTTTTAGTTATTTGCTTGAGCTATTTCGTGGTTGTTGCATGTGCATGTTATATGTTATGGTTTAAACAATATATATATGATGCATACGGAAATAAAGAACATCAACCGCCCAATAATATGTATTATGAGACTCAAGCATGGAAATACAATGACATACTGGAAATATAGAAGATAGTCATCAGTTAGATCTCATGGATCATCACTGGAATACAAGCAAATAACATAAAACTACCCGTGATCAGAAGATGAAGGCAGATTTGATGCATGCACGGATAGATCAGAAAAATAAGCGATTCCGGAGAAGTACGGTAACCGCTACAAGCTGGAAAACTCATCCGGAAGGTTATACCCGTCGGAATGAGTTGGAAACTGTCCCAATAGAAGCGCCCTGGCCTCTAGAATGATACTGATGAGTGTCGGATGACAGATCTGGTGTTTGATGCACTGGATCTCGACCCCTGGGGGGTTTGCGCACCTCCTGGGTCTCTGGATGCACCCCAAATGATTCCACCAACATAATCAACTGCTATAGAACTCAAAACGATCGCCTCGCCAAATGCGGAACTGGGTTGGAAGGGTTTCCCCGGATCTGCTCTGATGCTTCGTGAGCAACCCCAAATGTCCTTCCAAAAGAGCTGTGCCTTAAATGGATGGATGATGCGCTCTGAGGGATTCCACCGTTAGAATCTGATGGAAAGTGGCTCAATCTAAGCGCCCTAGCTGGATCTGAATTGGGTTGGAAGGAAACTGCAATCTGAGCTCTGACCTCGTGCAACTCCACAAACCCTCTATTTGACTTGCGCCCTCACTGGCTGAGCTGTGCAATACTGCAAGTTGGATACTCCTGAATAGCACGGTGAAATACCTGGACAATATCTCCGATGGGCTAGGGTGTGTCTCTCAACACCGAAACCTATCAATGGTGGTGGTTTCCTCTAGAAATCCACAAAACAGTAGAAGTTGACTCTCTTCCTCCTTTGGGAACTCTCAACATCAAATCATAACAATGCATAATGAATTAGGTTGCTTTACCCTTACTTTATAGCTTCCCGAAACCCTAATTCGTTGTTGTCCTTTTCCCTCCAAGTGACTTTTACTTTATTTTATTATTCCTTGATTAAATCACTTAATTAATTAATCAATTAACATTTTGCCTCGAAAAAGTGATTTATCCATCCTGATGGCTTCTTCGACCACTGAAAGTCACTTCTCATCATCTTATCCTGTAATGATCTTCCTCCCGTTTCCGATGAGCTATTACACTAAGAGGTTTCTCTAAGTAATATGCCCATTATGACCTTCTTTGTGAATTTAATTAATATATGACCCATAATAACTCAAAATTACGAAAATCGTCGGAATGCAACGAAACCAAAGCCCAACGGTGCGGAATGGATCCTGATGATGAACGATAAAGGTCGGGCCCAAATAAACCCCTTAATATCTCCCGAACTCTCTGTCACCCCTATCTGGTTACTCGGGTAGGCATAACAGTCTGAAATGTTATAATGTTATAATGTCCCAAAATGGGGACATTACAATGCTTTCTCGAATGGTATAATTGAAGAAGAAGTGTACATAGAGCAACCACAAGGTTTTGTGATCCATGGGAAGGAGTCCCATGTTTGCAAATTGAAGAAGGCTTTGTACGAGCTTAAGCAGACACCTAGGGCATGGTATGCCAAAATAGATAGTTATCTTATGAGCTTGGGATTTACCAAGAGTGATGCAGATCCCAACCTTTACTACAAGGTTGAAGATGGTTGCCCATTGATTTTAGTCCTATATTTGGACGACTTATTTCTTACTGGGGATTAGAAGCTCATAAATGGGTGCAAGAGGAAGCTCACTTTAGAGTTCATAATGAAGGATCTAGCTTTGATGCACTATTTCTTGGGATAAGAGGTGTTGCAAAGGCGAGATCAGATTTTCCTCAGCTAAGGAAAATATACAGTTGAGATCCTACAAAGATTCGGGATGATGGACTGAAGTCCATGGCCACACCTATGGTTACGAATCTGAAGCTCTTGAGTGATTCATCTTTAGAATTGGTTGATCCCAAGATGTATAGACAATTGATCGGATCATTAATGTACCTGGTTAACACCAGGCTGAACATATGCTTTGCAGTGAACACCTTGAGTTAGTACATGGTTGAGCGTAGACATGTACATTGGATAGCAACAAAGCACGTGTTGAGGTATCTGCATGGTATGGTTGGATATGGACTTAGATATTTCTCGAACGGTGAAGTAAAGCTACAAGGTTATACAGACTTTGACTGGGCAGGGAGTGTAGTGGACAGGAAAAACACATCAATATGTTGCTTCAGTTTGGGATCAAGTATGATCTCATGGTTGAGTAGAAAGCAGACGTCAGTGGCACTTAGTACAACAAAAGCAGAGTATATTGCAGCCAGTGTTGCAAGTCGTGACGTAGTGTGGCTTCGGAAGTTTCTTGCAAGGTTATTTGATCTAGAGTTGGAGTTGACTTTGATATATTGTGATAATCAAAGTTGTGTGAAGCTTTCAAAGAATCTAGTCTTTCATGACAAGTCAAAGCATATAGAGATCAAATACCATTACATCCGAGACATGGTGCAGAGAGTAGGAGTGGAGGTCAGATAATGGAGGAGAAAACACCTCAAAAGAGTTTGTAAACTTTTGTAAAGATGGCGGGATTAAGAGGGAGCTCACCACTCCCTACAATCCTCAACAAAATGGTGTAGTAGAAAGGAAGAACATAACTATAATGGAAGCTATGAAGACTATGATCCTTGGTTAAGATCTTCCAATGCACTTATGGGCAGAAGTAACAAGGATAGTAGTGTATGTACAAAACAGATTATCCCATAGTGCACTTGGGTTCAAAACCCCCAAAGAAATGTTCTTGGGAAAGAAGCCAGAAGTAAGCCATCTCAAGATATTTGGCTGTCCAGTATTTGTACACATTCCGAAAGAGAAGAGAATCAAGTTGGATCCTTTAGGAAAGAAGCAAATATTTGTTGGATACTGTGAGGTCTCAATGGTCTTCAGAATATAAATACTAGGTTATCATCACATTGAGATCAACAAAGATGTAACCTTTGATGAAGATGCAACACTCAAGAAATCAAGAAGATGCCAACTTGAAGAAGTATATGAAGAAGAACCTGTAGCTCCCAGAGTTGCAAAACCAGTGAGGGAAGTCACAGTTTCCCCTGATGATGAGATTCATGAAGATCATGATATGATAGAATCTCAAGAACCTCCCTAGATGACGATCTCTCACAAGAGAAAGCCAGCTTGGGCAAGGGAACTTATTCAAGATGGAGAAAAGTTTGGTGCCCTCGAAGGAACCATGAGACAAGTTAAGAAACCTAAGCCATTCTCTAGTTATATGGCTTTGATTTGTAATCTTTCAGAGAACGAGCCTACTTGCTTTGAAGAAGCCATTCGAAAGAAAGAATCGACAGATGCCATGACAGAAGAATACCAATCCATTATAAAGAATGATGTATGGGAAATAGTTCCCAGACCAAAGAGTAAAGATGTGGTATCTTCCAAATGGCTATACAAGATAAAACATGCTGCTAATGGAAGTATTGAGAAATATAAAGCAAGGTTTGTAGCTTGTGGGTTTTCTCAAAAGGAAGGCATTGACTATGGAGAGATGTTTGCTCCTGTAGCTAGATACACTTCTATTAGAACCATCATCTTGTTAAATTATGAGCTTGATTTCTTAAGCAGATTAATTCTTTTATTTTCTTCAACACTTTGATTCTAGCTTAATACATTTCAACAATACCAAATCATAACCAAATAGCAATAACTATGTAGATAAGTAAGCATGCACATCAACAACACATATACCCTAGGGAAACCCTGTACAGGGAGAAAAACCCCAACAAACGATATTCCTTTATTGCATTAATAATGTAAGATCACTTACAAATATCCACCATGAATGTTCTGCTCTTAAAGAG
>ML791008.1:213159-224828 GCA_009831015.1 Picea engelmannii | reverse complement strand
CATGTGATTTGATGCCCATTTGAGGCTCTCTTGCATGGGTTAAATGTATGGTTTAGGCTGCCATAAATATTAGCACATGCATATAACTCAAAACATCAAATACCCTCTTAGGATCTTTAACAACCTACCACTGAAATGCTAAGAAAACATGACAAATGAACACATAAGTTTTTGGTCAACATGACCCTGGAAAAACCCCCATGGGGAAAACCAGTAAGAGAGATAGATATATATAATGAAGATCTCAAAGCAAATGCTACAAGTAAATACACAAGGAACCTGATACAATTCAAGCTTATCCTCAAGCTTGTAATGGAGTCCCTCAAACTTGTTCCTGCTAGCCCTTGAAGAATGCACCCTCTTCACCTTGCTAAGCCTCTTGCCTTGGACCTTGCGCCCTCTTCTCAAGAGTGCCTCCTCTCCTTGGCTTGGTGCACACTACTACCAAGTGCACCCCTCCTCTTGCTCAAGCATCTAGCCTCCATGAAAGCTTCCTCAAGGTAGCTTACGTCCTCCTCCACTAGTGTGCCTCCTTTTGCTCCTTGAAACCCTCACTTCCTCTCCTCCTCTTCACTCAACTCTCTCAAGTGAAGAATGAATCTCATCCTTACCCTTTTGCCTCCTTTAGCCTCTCTTTGGCAAAACCTAAAAGATCAATGGCTAAGATTAACTCTTGCCAAGTCTAATCAATGGGTGAAATCTCATTTCATAAATTTCACTTGGAAACCCACTTTTGGTTAAGTTTTCTTAGTTTGCTTTATGTCTCTTATTTCACCCACTTTGTGAATTAATTGTCACTTTATGACTTAAGTGGCAAATTTCACTTTATAACTTAAGTGACTTAAGTCAATGTGAAATTAGAACATAAATTAAAGGTATAAGGGTAATAGTCTCCTTTGTGTTTAGAGACTCACAAACACAAGGGGACCAATTTCCAAGGTACCCAAATCTCAACACTGAGTACGACCCTCTAGATTTGGCTGCTAAACCCCTGCAAATCACATTTGAGAGGTAGATCTGGTGATAGTAAGATGATAGGAACAATTTCCAAGCTGAAACTTCACGGAATAGCCTCCATACAACAAGATCTTCAAGAACAGGTGCACCCTTCTTCAATAATCATGCCCAACTCTAGAATAAATAATTATGGAACAATCAGGAGCCGATGTCCTATGAGAAATGGCGCTCTAGGGGTAAGAATCACTTATATGACAAGAGAAAACCCAAACCTCTCAGGCCTTGGCCAGATCTAACCCATCTTCCTCCTTCAGTGCGCCCCTTTCCTACTGAAACTCACACTGATAAGAAATAAATGATGGTGAAGGGAAAGCCCTTCAACAAGGGCTGCAAAATGGCACCTTGGTGCTGAGAAACCCTCTTGAAGTGGTCTTGGTGATAGATCTAACTCCTATCAAGCAGATCGAACTCCTCTTCCAAGACTGGTGCGCTTTGTCTACTGAAAATTTCCAAATTTGTGCCCTGTTGGTACAAAACCTCCTCTGGATAGAACTGGAATGGAATATAATGGCGAGGGAGGAATCTCTCACCTCCTTGGCCAATCTTGGACCAGGAACAAAGGGATCTTTCATCTCCTTGCTAGTCTCTAGGGTTTCTTGACTCAAAACCCTCAAAACGTAAGCTACATAGCTCAATAGCATTCGAGAGAAAAACGACATGAATGAGGAGTGAGGCACCCTCCTCTCTTTTATACCTCCATCTTCTAATTCTCCGTTGAGTTACTTTATGACTTTAGCTAAGGTTATTGTTTTAATTTCTCTTTAAGTCAACTAACCTTTTTCCCTTTTCATCCAAGTCACTGTAATAAAATAACATTAACTTGCTTAGTGACACTTTTAGTGCCTCCTACCCCTTTTTCCCATTGGACTATAGTCTAGAGGGGTGACTAGACTACTAAGTCCTCATTTATCCTTTTCAAAGAGGGGGAACATTACATCCCAATGACAATTTCTATTCACTAATGGCTTTTCATATTCCCTCACAAGTGAATAATACAAAATACCATAACCCTAAATGGATTAGGTTTCCAACATTCTCCTCCCTTGATCCAAAGGGATGTATGTGAGTCCAAGAAGAGAGTTGAAATCTGGAAGTGGGCAACTGCAAAGGGTTGAATGTGCTCTTTGAATCTAGTGGTTTTAGGATGACCACAAACTAAATGGCTAGTAGAAGCTGATGACTTCTACTAAATGGAGGTTTAAGATAACATTTGGCTCCTACTTGGGGACATGTACTCGCCGCATGGTGCATGAGAACCATAACATCTCCTAGTAAAGACCTATACCTACACACACGAAAACAACAAACCGTAAAATCCAGGGTGGCTCACTCACCCTTTGTCCATATGATTAGAAATCCAAAATTTTAACTAATCTTAAAAGAAAATTTTGCATTTTTTCAAAAATTTCTAACTATCATATAATATGCTAAAATCAAATGATGTAAAACAACTATGCAGTAATGCAAGTAGAGAAAAATGGAAGATCAAATCCGACATGCAAACATAAGTGAATGCAACTAAACTATCATGAGCAAGCAAATGCAAATGCAAGGGAAAGCGAATGTTCTGCCTACTTACTTGGGATTTGGGCCCTGAAGAAGTCAGGTTCCTTGAACATAGGGTCGGAGAAGATACCCATCTATTAATGGCATCCTTCTCCCATCCATGGCAGAGAAGTATTTTCCCTTCTCAAACTTCTTCTTGATGACGTAAGGGCCAAGCCATAAGACATCATTTCTCTGATCATACTTGGGCTCACCTTTCTTCTTATCCCACATAAGTGCAAGGCTCCCTTCACTGAAGTTAATGTAAGGTATTTTTTCAATGTAAGCATGTGAAGGTGGTTCTGCTTTGACCATATCTTTGATAGCTTCTTCACGCTCTTTATCTCTTTTATCTTCTTCTTTCTTGAGTATCTTGATGGATCTTGGTTCCTTTCCTTGGAATTTTGCAAGATTTTCCTTGTATTCATCTGTCCTCAGAAGCAGTGTGTCTATGCAATTTTCTTGTAGGAATGACAAATCCCGTCGATCATACTTGATGATCTATTTGTTATCCCCAACTTTTAGGGATAACTAAGGAGACGATGTCTTGAGACCCTCGTGTTGTAGACATGGAGTATCGAGAGAGAGCTTGACCAACAGTGTCCACTTGCACAGACAGAGACCCACCTCACCACCACAATTCCAGGTTCATCATGAGGGTATCCACCACATTAGTTGGCTTTTGGAAGACATTGGGTCTTTCTCCATGTGGTACAAGCCAGGTATTATGGCGAGTGTCATTTCAATATTTGAGGCATTTAAGTATGTGGCATTTTAAACTTCTTTTGATTAATGTAACGTCTGCTTGGAAATTGTGCTCTTTGCCTTGTTTCACCTTGGTGGTTGACATTGCGCCCTAGTAAGTGGGTCACCCCTAGGGATAGGTTTGCTATTGGGAGGTCCTCTTGATGAGTCGTCGTGCCATTCCCGACCATACTTGTCACTTTCCACACTTCATCCCATCATCTCCTTACCTTTTGGGATCTTTGAGTACACTGGCCCAAGAAGGGATTGTCCCTCATTTCATGGGAAGAAGGGGTTGAAGGCCCAGAGGGATCCCAAGGACAATGAAATGTCTCTCATAAGAAACTGATGGGACCCGTAAAAAAAATAACTAATACGAAATACCAACCAAAGAGGAGCATGTGTGGGCACTATTTTTCATGCTTAGGTAGAAGCCCCACACATTGTTTACAACTTGGGGAAGCATGATGTGACTAGGGTAGAGTAAAGGTGGACACTGTTTTTCATGCCTAGGTAGAAGCCCCACCTTGGCTTCAACCTGGAAACATCTTAAAAGAACAAAAGGAAATAAATGGGCTTGGAAAAAGGTTGCATTGGGAACCCATAAATGAGACACTACGATCCCTTGTATGTCATGAACCCCATGCCCAAAAGTCTTGCTCCCATCCATGTCACTTCATCCAAATGACCTAGAGAGAGGTCCACTCGAGAAACACTCCTAAATTTGAGGTACGATTCACCCAATAGGTCGATTTGTCAGCCCTCCCATACTTAAACTTGGCAAATTGCATAGGGTCTTTGAGCACTTGTTTATTTTGATGAGGTGGTTTGGATGTACATGCTTAGATGGCTCTTTTATTGATTTGATTTACTCATCATGATGCATTTGACTTGAGATCCTTGGAGGGCATATTCATTGTCTTTGCAGGACCTAGTTGGTGGACAGTTTTGGAAGAACAAGCCTAGCTTGGGCTTCCTTGGGGCTTGAATCCCACAAGTTGGATACCATGGCCCACACATCGAACGACGATGCTAGCCTTTGGAGGCCTGCGGAGATACCATGGAGGACATAACCCAACCCTTAACTAGCCCAACGATTTGCTCGAGGCTAAAACGTCACTTTGAGGAGGTTGACGTCACCCTAGGGCTAGGTTTGTGGTGGTGGTGTTGTTGCTGCTTGACACTTGGCATCTTTGGATGGAAAGGAGTATCTTGAAGATCCTAGTGTTTAAGAGGGACGCCTTTGGAGGCCCAACGTTTCATCTCCAAGCTCAACGATTTGCTAAAGGTGCCAAAACATTGCCCTAAAGGAGTGACGCCATGCTTCTTTTGGGTTTCTTATGTGCATTTTGTGGTTAAATTTGAATTTTAAATTGTAAAGGGGCAAAGTAAGGGTTGTTGTCCCCTTACTTTGTGGTTTACCCTAAAATTAAGTGGACAATTACTTGTAGTAGGATTTGTATAATTAGAGATCACTTCATTTCATTTTTATCATAACTCTCACTTGAGAGAAGACATTCTTGGCTGAAATTTGGGCCCTACTTGGGAATTTTTACATCTCTCGTCACTTGCTCTTGTTATGGTTTTGCTTTGGCTATTGGATGGATGGATGGATGATGCGCTATCTCTAGTGGAGGACTATTTAGTATTTCTTGCTTTGTGGTGGATTTTCTTGGTTAAAAGGAGGTTTATCTTATTAATGCTTGGACTAGGTAAGGAATCTTTGTTGCTATTGCTTCTTTTCTTGGTTTCAAGGTTAATTTGCTTAAACCTTTGGGGAGTATAAGTGCATACAACCCCACTGAGTCCATTATATTTGTCTTGAAATAGTTTGTTGCATAAGGAATTCATAGGAGGAGTAAAAGGGTTTACACCCTCCTAGGGTTTTTCCTAGCTAGCTTAGCTTGCCTTGGGGAGTAAAAGGGCTTACACCCCTAAGGAAGTAGCTCAACTAGCTCTTTAATTTTTGAGACTCTACAACCTAATAGTTAAAGGCACTAATCTTCTTGCATTTGAGAAACCAAATCATTGCATTGGGATACGCGAAAACACGAGATATTGTAATTCTCTGAGTTGGAAACTTTTCCTTATGCTTTAAGCTTGCTTGAACCACTAGGGCATTTCGATTGGTCAAGGATATCTTGCTGCTGTTACAAGCTTAAATACTACAGCCATTAGGGCTGCTGCAAACTCTCTTTTTCAAGCTTAATTTCTCACTCTTTTACTGCTGAAAATATTTGGTAAGTTGCTATTGTTTATCTACTTGATATTGGCTATTGTTGGGCAAGTTGTTGGCTAGTTTCTTGGGGTAAAAGTTGTTGTTGTAGCATAAGTTGTGCTATAGTTTCTTGGGGTAAAAGTTGTTGTTGTAGCATAAGTTGTGCTAAATTATTGGAAAATTATCTATTGGTTCAGTGCTTCATTATCCAATAATTACTTGATAGTTTTGATGGTTATTTCTGCAGTAAATGATTGATTCCATTGCTGCTGATATACATATTTGTTTACTGCTGTAATTTAGGACAACAAGCTTCACTTTCTTGTCCCTCTGACATTTAGGCTTGTATCTTGGTTTTTTGCCTCGTCTCAGGCAGGTGTAACACTCAGGTGTAGGTACCCAAGGCTTTGCCAACCATCCTCCATCCTCGACACTCGTTATCAAGCCTTTTGTCATTTAGTATCTTGACCTATAGGGGCTTTACTTCCATACTCTCACTTTCCACTTCATTTCTCCTTAGGGTCACCCGAGATTCCCCCCTTGAGGTGAACACTTCACCTCTAAAGTGACGGGAATACCTATCTGAGATGACAGTGGGTAGGTGTTCTATTAGTTGTCGCCATTCGGTGGATTGGGTCGGGATTTTCCCAACCTACAACCTGTGCGATAACACTATCGATGCACATTGAATTTGCAATCACTGTGATAATCAAGGTGGTCCAAGTCCATCGCATGTTTCTTGAGGTGAACACTTCACCTCTAAAGTGATGGGAATACCTATCTGAGGCAACAGTGGGTTGGTGTTCTATTAGTTGTCTCCATCCGGTGGATTGGGTCGGGCTTTTCCCAACCTACAACCTATGCGATAACACTATCGATGCACATTGAATTTGCAATCATTGTGATAATCAGGGTGGTCCAAGTCCATCACATGTTTCTTGACCGCCTGCTAGCTATATAAAATCTCGAAGGTACCATCTCCCATGGGAATGTGTGCATGAGTGAGATCCATGCTAAGAAAGCCTCCCAAGGCGACAACCCAACTCTTGGATAAAAGCATACGCCAAGCATTCAAAACATTAATCACCACTATGTTCATTATGAGGCTGATATGAGGGAAATCGTGTAGATATACTTCCACATCTTCTATAAGACCATACATTTTCACTTTCTTCGAGTCAATGCCGCACACATTTCCATATGGAAGGGTTGTCTTCAAACCAAGTTGTTCCATGACCTTTAAGAACATCACTTTCACTGAAGCCCCAAAATCCAACATACAATTGTTCAATCGAAGGCCATTCACCCCAGTGAAAGATAGAAGGGGGGGTTTTCATCTCTTTTTTCCCCATGATACATGGTGTTCAAGATCACAAGAGGATCTTCTCCCTCATCGGGTACCTTCAACGCCTTTAGAACTTATCTTCTCATAGATGGGATCTTGCACATCTCAACTATAGGTACTGACATATTCATCTTCCCCATTACAGTCAATACGTCTATATTCAACTTAATTTCTTTATCAGTTGATCCAGGCTTTGGGAGCAGGTTGTGCATCGACGGTGGAGGAGGTAGAGGCACTTCTTTTACACGCTGAGGTGGATCCTCTTTTGCTTGCGGTGGATGGACTAGCGCTACTGGTGGAGGAATTGAAACTCTATTCCTTCTTGCATATGTGAGAATATCTTTCTTCCTCAGCTCATTTTTGGTATTTTCATCTAGTTGGTTTAGTGCTCTAAGTCGTCCCTTCCTGGCACCTCTTTTTCCGACCTCTTCAAGTTGCTCTGGTGTAATCTCTACATACTCATCATCTTGACAAGCAAAAATGGTATCAATGAAGTTCATCTGATTTGCAAAGCCTGAAACCTCTTCCTCTATCCATCTTGGGCATTCCTCTTCTAAGTGTGCTTCATTACAAGGCAAGCACCACTGAATTCCTTTCGTACTGACCATTCCAACTGGATTCAATGTGTTGAGAGCCTTTGCCTCCTGTTGAGGCCTTGGTTTCCAACTTGGGTTTGGTGGTTATAAAACCCGAGGTCTTGGAGTAGGTTGGCTTCTCTCAAGGGTCATTAATCTGTTGATGATATGATTCTGACTTCTGACAAACTGAGTATTCATTTGATCAAATTTCTGAACTAGAAGAGTGATCGGGTCTGGTGTAGTGTTTGTCATAGTCTTTTTCTTTGCTTCCACCTATGATATTCCCTTGAGATATTTTGAGCAAGTTCATTTATGTCTATTTTCTGAGCATAATCATAACAAGCACATTTGTATAAATAACATATCACTAAAGGCTTGTTAAATAACAACAACTTGCACATTTTAACTTGTTTTGTCATTGAAAATGGGTTAGTTGCTAGTCATTTTAGTCAATATAGTCTAATTTACTCTCCATTGCTACAACTAATTGGGCTAGATAGACCATGTATCCCATATTTCTAGGGATAACTAAGGAGATGATGTCTCAAGGCCCTCAGGTTGCAGACATGGAGTACCGAGAGACGGATGTTTGACAACATCCACATGCACAAAAAGAGACCCACTTCACCACCACACATTCTCGGTTTGTCATGATAGCATTCACCACATCAACTTGCTTTCAGAAGACTATGGGTCTTGCTCCATGAGGCACACATCAGGTATTGTTGTAAGTGTCACTTTAATACTTGAGGCATTTGAGTATGTTGCATTTAAAGCTACTTTTGATTAGAAAACGTCTGCTTGGAAATTATGCTCTTTGCCCTGTTTTACCATGGTGGTTAACATTGTTCCCTAGTAAGTGGTCACCCTTGGGGATGGGTTTGTTACTGGGAGGTCTCCTTGACGAGTCATTGTGCCATTCTCGATCATACTTATCATTTTTCACACTCCTTCCTTTTCGTTCCCCCATTTTTTGGGATTTTCGGGTGTACCTCATTTCATGGGAAGAAAGGGTTGAAGGCCCAGAGGGAATTTAGCCGGAAAAATATAAAAGCCTAAATTATAACCTTGACAAAGGAACCCATAAATGAGACAATACAAACCCTTGTATGTCATGAACCCCATGCCCAAAAATCTTACCCCATCCACTTCATCTTCTTCACATGACTTAGAGAAGGTCCACCCAGGAAACACTCCTTGACTTGAGGAATGACTCATCCAATAGGTCACCTTGACAACCCTTCCATACCTAAACTTGTCAAATTGCATACGGTCTTTGAGCACTTGTTTAATATGATGAGGTAGTTTTGATGCACATGTTTAAGTGGTTCTTGTATTAAATGTGATTTTACTTTCCATGATACATTTGACTTGAGACCCTTGGAGGGCGCACTCATCTGTCTTTGCAAGACCTTGTTTGGTGGATGTTTTGGGAGGAACAAGCCCAGTTTGGGCCTTCATTGGCGTAGAAATCCCATAGATTGGATACCATGACCTAGACTTTGGAGGCAAGACAGAGGATGGATGTTGCTTTTGGAGGTAAGGGAGGAGAACTTGGAGTTGACACCTAGCCCTATCTAGCCCAACGACTTTCCTTTGGAGGCTAAAACGCTGCATTTTGGGTCTTGACTAGGGCTAGGGTCTGGTGGTGATGATCAATGTTATCAGAATCGAAAACTGGACCGGACTGGCCGACCCCAAAAATGAGAAACCGGACCGGATCGGAAAAAACCGGACTAAAATACCGGTCGACCAAAAACAACATAAAATATTCAAATTTTGAAAAAAACATGTATATTCATGTGCATCAATATGAATCCAAACCATTTATACACAAATATGCAAAGATTCTCATTTATATAGCAAATAAGACTGCATATAACCAAAATAGCACCGAGTGCAATACTACAATTTGTGTTATAGTTTGATTGATTTTATAGTTAATTTCTAGATGGAAATCGTAGCTTAAGATCTTATCATGTTGCCTATCTTCTACAAATTTGGTGCTCCATTTACTGTAAAGAGTGTCAACATTAAGTTGGTTGCTTTGTGATATTTTGTCTTGTAGTCGATTTTTCTCTTAGTTGCTTATACATCTAGCCGATGCAATAATTATTATTATTGCGTGACAATGTATTTATTTCGTTCTGTGGGCCATGACTTAAGCCATGAGTGCATTATGAAGAAATAATTAGGAAGTCCTATTTAATTGGGTGAACAATTGTGTTCCACTACTACCTTGTAGGTGGACCTACATGTGTGTATTGAGGTTTTAAGACCATGATTTGCTCATTTTAAGACCATGATTTTATCATTTCTTTTGCTTTTCAGGAGCTTTTGGATGTTTCTAAATTGAAAACACAACTTCTAGTTTTTAAAACTCTATATAATGTACATAAATTGGTAGAAATTTGTTTTTTTTTTCCCTAAAAAAAATTGAAATCTGCCCCTTAAGTGCGTCGTAAGGGTGATGTACGGAACCGGCCAGAACTACCCGGTTCGGTGCAAAACAAGCCAAAAACGGTTCCAGGTCACCGATCTGACCGTTTTTGCTCAGATGGTCGGTCTGACCGACCAGTTTTGTCGGACCGGGCCGATTTTAATAACACTGGTGATGATGATGACTTTTTGGAGGATTGGCATGTTTTGATGAAGAGAAGCCCTTGCATCATGGAGACAAGGCCTTGGGAGGCCCAACGGTTTCACCTTCAACCTCAACGACTTGCTAAATATGCCAAGACGTCACCCTTAGGGTTTCTTTTTGTGCAAAATTCAAGTTAAAATCAAATTACTTTGTAAAGGGGCAAGATAAAGGGGGGTGGCCCCTTTATTTTGTGGTTTACCCTAACTAAATGTGGGCAAACACTTTTTAGAGGTTTTGTATAAACAAGGATCAAATTCAATTCATTTTTATGATAACTTTCTCTTGAGTGAGAAGAGCTACTTGGCTGAAATTTTTGCCCCTCTTAGGCAAACTTCATTTCTATCTCTTGAATGCTATGGTTAATACTTGTCTATTGGAGCTATAAGTGGTGCACTATCTCTTGGAGGCTATTCTTTTGCTACGTGGATGGAATTTACTTGGTAAACCAGGGTTTGTCTTGCATGCTTCTTGGAATTGGTAAGAAGTTTCTACACATTGTTGGTTCTTTCTCTCTTGTTTCAAGGTTGTTATTGACTATAATCCTTGGAGGAGTATAAGGGCATACACCCTCCACCAAGCTTCATCTTATTTACTATTTGATTAGCCATTTTTCACAAGGTTGCTAGTAGGAGTAAAAGGGCTTACACCCCTAGAGGTATTGTGGATCCAATTCTTGCAACCAAGACTCCATTTACCCAATATATTTGAAGCACTCATCTGAAAATTGCATTGGAGAAATAAAATACTTGCATTGATATGCGTGATTTTGAGAGATATTGAAAATGTTCAAGTTGGAATATTTTTTTGGTGTCTTAAGCTTGCTCAAGCCACTAAGGCGTCTAGGTTGGCTTAGTAGTTCTGTGATTATAATCAATTAAAAGCTACAGCCATTAGGGCTGCAGCAAAACACATTCAAATTCTTACTATAACTTGCTTTTCCACTGTCAAAAATTAAAATTTGCTTGAAAGCTGCCATAATTATCTACTAATCATTGTGCTTCATTTGGGTGGTTTACTTGTGAGTTTTGGTGGATGGATCTTGCTGCTGTAGCAATCTTTTGCTACAGCCAATTGGCTGCTCTAATATATCTCTGAAAACATCATTAAGCAGCTCTCTTTTACCATCAAAATTTATGCTCAAGTATTGGAACATTATCTGCTTGTTTTGTGCTTCATTGTCCAATAATTCTTTCATGCTGTGGATGGTTATTTCTGCAGTTAACAACATTTTTACTTGCTGATATATATTCTTGTTTACTGCTGCAATATAGGACAACAAGCTTCACTTGCTTGTCCATTGGATATTTTGGCTTGTATCTCGGGTGTTGATATTATGGTAGCCGCGGGAGGTATTTACCTCCACGTGTAAACTTGACGAGAATAAAATATTCCAGGAAGCAAGAAGAAACCCTAATTAGTTGGCTAATAACCCTAAAAGACAAGTCAGCTCAAGAGAATGATTTGTATTAGGTTATTAGTCTCCAAGAGAAGAAGTCAGCTAAAGGAAATGTTATATACTAAAGAATTAGAACCCAGAATAAGAATTCAGGCTAGGCAGTCTGCCAGAAACAGGGATGC